>JAHHZJ010003708.1:0-63107 GCA_021437245.1 Aegilops speltoides
AAGACTACGAAGATACAAGATTGAAGACTCCGTCCGTGTCGGATGGGACTTTCCTTGGCGTGGAAGGCAAGCTTGGCGTCTGGATATGTAGATCTCCTACCATTGTAACCGACTCTGTGTAACCCTAGCCTCCTCCGGTGTCTATATAAACGGAGGGCTTTAATCCGTGGGACAACATACATTACAACAATCATACCATAGGCCAGCTTTAGGGTTTAGCCTCCTTGATCTCGTGGTAGATCCACTCTTGTACTACCCATATCATCAATATTAATCAAGCGGGGCGTGGGTTTTACCTCCATTGAGAGGGCCGAACACAGGTAAAACATCGTGTCCCTCGTCTCTGTTACCATCCGCCTAGGCGCTGATTCGGGACCCCCTACCGAGATCCGCGGTTTGACACCGACACAAACCTTCATCACCGGCGCTGTCTGGCGAGACCGACCACCCGTGGTGCGCGAAGAGCATCTAGGCCCTCCATCGAGGACCGTACCCGGCACCACTTGAAAATCGAAGCCACGAGGAATTCGCGGACTTGCGGGATATATTGGAGGACAAGGCAAGACAATCCGAGATCTATCTACGGATCACGTGGGTGCCCCCGACCCAAAGCGACTACCGTCGCGCGGATCTGACAACTCGGCGGGCGAACTGACGAGACAACACTCTCTTGAGCTACGTCGTGATATTGCTCAATATAGGCGCGCACACCACTATGCTTCCGAGGCAAGTAATGGATCATCAAATCACGAAGGGTTTAAACCGTGAACATTGAATCTCGATGGCTACGAGACCCAGCGGTTTGGATCGAAGATTATCTCCTTCATATCCATATGGCCCATGGCGGCATCTCACGCCATCAAGTATCTCCCTCAAGCTTAAGGACCAGCTCGGCATTGGCTTAACAGCTTGCCCTGAGTCAATTGGGTGTTGGGAGGACACGGAAGCCGCATTCTCGACAACTTCCGGGGCACATATGTCGACCACCGAGCGCCGATGACCTAAGCCACATAATTCAGCGACCAGACGAATCGGCTAGATTTCTGACAGGTTCTTAACAAAGAAAAATCAAATAAATCGTGTCCGGGATCTGAGGAGGCTCGCAGCCTTCAAACATAACATCATGACGAGTGGTGGCCGGCACCTAGGACGGGAAAAAGCGAAATCCATGGCAACCCTCACATCACTCATGACCCATACGTGCGAGTGGACAGCTAGCTAGCTCGCGATAACAACCTCGGAAAAAATGCTGGCAGTTGGGATACTAAGAGGCCAACAATGGCGGAGTGTGTCAGAAACAAAAACAAGCGCCCGCGTTAGTGGCGATAACAATGAGAATCGGAAGTCAGCGCTTGGGATTCAAAACTCTAAACCCGTTCGTGGAAAAAGCCATTCAAAAAGAACTACTCGGGTCCGTCCAATTTGGACCAAATACTTTCGACCTCTCTTGCGGATCCGCGGCACCCGAAAAGCAACTAATCATACCATGAAGCGGTTTGGGGTATTCAAACTGACGGAGCAAGTTAATTGCAAAAACAATGACAAGGGCTGCCTGCTGCGACGAGGAAGAGCTTCGACCGCCCGAGAGCGATGAAGAGCGAAGGGTTCCCCCACAAGTCGCAGACGGTAAACATGATATCATAACCCATATACCCAAGAGGGGCGAGGCGATGCACTCGAGGGCGTATATCTGCGATGGAGCGGTCGCCCAGTTCAACCCATGGTCCTCTTGCCCGATCACTTTTCGATGAAGGACCACCCGATATCGAAATCACGGCGGATTCGCGCGTGGTTTTAGACCCAATCGTCGATGGATTTCACCTCACTAGAGTCGACGATGGGCGGCGGCAACTGAACCTGCTTTATCGGGATCTGGTCGCCCAAGATGGGCATAGACCCTCAAAGATTAAACCTACAAAGGCGACCTTCAAAGCGTCATACTACCAGTGTTGAGGCCAATTATGCGATTTCGGTCCTGCTGGAAGTGGTCTTCGGATCCGGATAATTTCGAAGCGAGAGTTAATCTTCGACATAGTCCCATTCGCGTGGCTATCACGCTCTGCTTTCGGACGAACAGCGTTTGCAAAGTTCAGCAGCGGTGCCGCATTATGCATACCTCAAGCTCAAGATGCGAGGCCCTCGTGGAGTCATCACGATCAATGGAAACAGCAGCGCTCCTCCGAGCGGAGGGAACACCTGCGGCTCTCATGGCGGAAATCTGAGCAGCCTTTTAAGGCAATTTTAAGTCCGGTCGTTAAGCGACGGACATATGCCAAGCGCCGGAGTAACATCAATCAAGACCACTGGCACGTTCCGAAGAACAGCGTAGTAATCGGCTAACCCAGCCCTTGCATGATTGCAAGACCGGCTCTTCGCGTACATCATTACGCTCTGGAGATACCATGGGCATAGGGGAGAACACGACCACGACAGGCCAGTGCGGCTTAACCACACAAGGGGCTCCCAAGTGTCACTCTTTTCTTCTTTTTTATTTTTCCACAGGACTCCGTTCACGGAAGGCCCATCCGTGATGAATCTGCCCGAACTCCACGATCTGACTGCCGGGAGGGACAAAGGCTCGATGAACACTCAGGTGGTCTCCATTATGAGCATTAAATTTGTTAAATACACCAGTCATGCAGCCCACCACAGGAGGACATGTTTAAAATAGTCCACTCCCTTGCTTACCGCACTATTTGTATAGATTCGCACTCATGGCGAAATTCCTTGAATAAACAATGCATCACTTTTTTCCTTATAATTGCATTCCTTTTCTTATATATGTTCATTTATGACATCTTGCATCCGTATACTTTGAGTGCGGCCGAATACACCGAGGGCTTATGTTCCCGCATTATGGTGTGATAAGTCCGAACACTTTCACAAGTCGGCACCGAACTTATAGCATTATATGCATCGGCTCCGAATCATGTCTTGGGTCGATAGTTGGGCTTGCACGGCTCCCATGTTTTGGTACCTTACGTTCCGTTACATCCGGCTAAGGTAGCCTTTGGGAGAACCAACTGCGATTGCGCCCGGTTGAGCTGGCGGCGCCTCGATGGAAAGCTAAAAGCTATTTGTCATGATAAAGCGAGAGCTGGTCATTGTTAGAGGTCTTTTCGAGTCCCTAAAGACTTATGCCGCTTAGGCGAGAAACCGGCTCCGTGTCGGCCCGAGCGTGGATAAGCGCCCAAACTTCGGTCTTCGAATACTAGGGGCTTGCCGAAATTTAAAATTATAGAATTCTATGGCTAAGTGAGAGTGTTCAAGCATTATAAGTCCGGTTGCCTTGTTAGTTGTGTTGGCGCCTCCCTAGATGGACCCAAAAATGGGAACAAGAGTGCTCAAGTTTATCCCGAACACCCACACTCCGTGGCATGGGAATTTGAAGCCGACGACTTGCCATCTCTGATTTAATAAGCGGCCGCACGAAGGTAATATTTTAAATCAATAAGCGTTGCATGGCGCATATGAACAAAGTTTTGGTATACGAGGATAACACATCTGGGGTTACTCAATAATTACATCTTTGGGGCACTCATCGCAATCTTGCAGGCACCCTTGAGACACTCTTATAGTACATTCAGGGTATCGATACTCCTTGCCAGCTGGCGGCCGTCCATGATAAGCCTCTCGCATCCACACTGCCCAGTGCACTTCTTCGCGGGCAAGGGCCAGCCGGGCACCTTCAATCGGCGGTAGTAACAGTGACCTCCACCCAGGGACGCGCATCCACCGGCCGCGCCCGGAGGCGAAGTAGCTCCCAGGCATAGCCTCTCGAGGGCCTGCTTGGACTATGAAGGCCCTTCATGGCCTCTTTCGGCTACCTTGTGGAGCTCGACCAGGTGCTTTAGTGATGTCGCTAAGAGAACACCGGATGTCCAAGCCTCAGCGTCTTTGAGACGAAGACCTTCTCCGTTGAGCTCCCTCCTCGGCCCATTAGAATCGTGGCATCGGACACGCTACTGAGGCAGATCTGCAACGCCCACGGAGAGCTCGAGGTGGGGTAAGTAACGGGTAATTTACATTCACATTACTTGCTTTGCATGAAAAATACCTTACCGCTAGCTATTTTCTTCACCGCCTCAATCTCTGGAAGGCCTTATGGGCCTCGGCCTTGCGGACTTGGCACTTTCAAGAGCCGAGGCAAGCTCGGACTCTCGAGTCTTGAGTCGCGCTCAAACTCTCATGCTTTTCCATGAGAGCACAGGCTCCGAGCACCCGGGCTTGCCGCCTCCACCTTCTCTCGCTCCGCTCATTCCCGCTGCATTTCATTCGGCTGCGGACCACTGACTCCCGAGTGCCACCTCGTTATTGGCCCTATGGTACCCACGTTATCCTTGTTATTTCTATTACAACCAAAATCCTTTTGCATGCAATTTAAATTTCAAAGTGGTGTTACTCACCTTTTGTCCTCGAGCTACTTCTTGGCAAGGCGAGCTCTTGCTCGGACCGCTCGAGTCACTGCTTCAAAAACACCGACCTCCGCGGTCGATCTGGCGGCAAAATTGACAACAGCGACACAAACCCATATTGACATAATTTTTAGCACTCCTGCGTATATCTTTTTAGATCCTCGGTCATTTTTTCTTTCCGAACACGAACCAAGCAATCGAACTCTTGTCTATCCGGTATTACATTACATATTTTAAACTTCTTACCTCAAAGCACATTTAGAAAGCTACTGCGAGCTTAGTTCGGCCGCTCTTGGCCAGTAGAACCTTCGAAATCACCGCACTCATGATAGTCGCGGTGTTCTTCCCGATAGAAGGCGTTTAGCGCCTCCAACAAGTTGTCTGGCGCCTCACTTGGGCCGGAGAGCTTCCGGCGTCTCCAGTCTTGCCCTTCTTACGAAGGGGCCGCTTTACCAGACTCGGGAACCTTTTCTTGGTTCGACATGGAGTCGGTGCCAAAGTCGAGGAGACGGCGCCTTCGATAGCACCTCAGGGAGCCTCCTCTGATGGGTCCCCTCCTGGGATCCCACCTGCGTTGTCATCGGCATCACGAGGGGTGGAGCGGTGGAATGGAATCCGCGTCCGGCGGAGCCAAGGACCCTTCGATGAAGCGGGAAGATCATCATCGGTGGACTCAGGTGGTGTGCGGCATTAGAAGGACACTATGTGACACAAGAGAAATTATAAATCATTGAGAATCCGTATACTTACGATCTTGCGGAGGCTGGCCCTTGAGGCCACTCTTCGTCGCAAGCGTTGGCGTTGGCGGAGCTATCTGGGAAGGTCCTTCCCTCTTGGACCCTCGGCCTCCCCGTTGGGAAGCCTTCCTTTCCTCCTCTCCCCCTCCGGAAGAGTCCTCTTCTCCTCCTCGTCTTGGGAGAGTCGCCTCGAGCCATCGGACGATGAGTCCGATATCACTGGCAGGGAACTTCTTGAGTTCCGTGGCCTTCTTCTTAGCCTTCTTCTCGGCACCACATAAAGTGCGGGACTAGCAACCCGTTAAGCGGCGTCTGCTGGAGTCTTCGGGAAGGGCGGACAGTCTACCTGCAAGTCCCCACGAGATCGTCCGCATCATCGCCAAGACCATGAAGATCATCAAGCTTCACAAAACCCATTTCAAGGCAATTTTTTACTAGACCGCCTCC
Organism: Aegilops speltoides; assembly: GCA_021437245.1. Classification (NCBI taxonomy): domain Eukaryota; kingdom Viridiplantae; phylum Streptophyta; class Magnoliopsida; order Poales; family Poaceae; genus Aegilops; species Aegilops speltoides. Next base: position 5,600 of record JAHHZJ010003708.1, read on the forward strand.
GAGAACGTGAACGACTACGTCGCCAAACTAATGATCAAGTGGAACAAGAGCAAGCTCTGAGGGAGTCCTGGACTAGGGGGTGTCCGGGTAGCCGGACTATCATCATCGGTCGGACTCCAAGACTATGAAGAAACAAGATTGAAGACTTCGTCCCGTGTACGGATGGGACTTTCCTTGGCGTGGAAGGCAAGCTTGGCGATACGGATATGTAGATCTCCTACCATTGTAACCGACTCTGTGTGTAACCCTAGCCCTCTCCGGTGTCTATATAAACCGGAGGGTTTTAGTCTGTAGGACACACAACCATTACAACAATCATACCATAGGCTAGCTTCTAGGGTTTAGCCTCCTTGATCTCGTGGTAGATCCACTCTTGTACTACCCATATCATCAATATCAATCAAGTAGGAGTAGGGTTTTACCTCCATCGAGAGGGCCCAAACACAGGTAAAACATCGTGTCCCTTGTCTCCTGTTACCATCCGCCTAGGCCTTACAGTTCGGGACTCCCTACCGAGATCCACGGTTTGACACCGACATTGGTGCTTTCATTGAGAGTTCCTACGTATGCCGTCACCGATAAACTTGATGGCTTCTTCAATCAACAACAACCACAGTCCGGGTGAAATTTTCTCCCGGACAGATCTTCGTGTTGGCGGCTTTGCTGCTGCGGGCAATTCACTTGGCCATCGGAAGCGATCGATCAGCTTCGCCCAGCCATCGAGTTAGGTTTGGAAGCCTAAACTTCATGGCCGACATCGCGAGACTTGATCTTTGGCGGATTCGAGCCCGGCCAGCGTGCAGCGCTGTCACGATGGGCATGATTTAGCTCTGCCGCCGGACGGTGCCACAGAGGCCGCTGCAGTCGCTCGGCCCATAGTTCGGAGCCGACCCGCGCGGTCGAGGGCAGATGGCTGGACACCGCCTCGGGAGCTGCAACTTCTCTGGCGATGGGCGAATCTGACCTTGTCCCTTATAAAGCTCGTGACTCGGCGCGGACTCCTTGCGGACTCGAACCTCGTGCACCCACCTTGTCGAATCCGATTGGGCGCCCGATCATGGAGTTCACCGCGCGGACATCTTCGGCTTTTCGCCCTTTGGCGACATCCTAAATCGCTAAAGCATCTCGTTATCGGAGAGCCTGGCGGACTGCGGCGAGGATGGTTGAGATCTTGAGCGACGAAGAAATTCAAAGCCCACCCACCACTCACTTTGTAGCCACCGTCGGCGATCTAACCGACATGCTGACTACGACTCCGAAGACATCGGCGGCATGGGCGGCGATGCGGGAGGCGATCAGAACCAGCGCCTACGAGGGCCTTTGGAAGACCACCTCGTCATCGACATATACATGGTGGACACCCCAAAGGATGGGGGCGGCGAAGAAGCAGCGGAGGCGATTCTTCTAACAAGAGGAGTCTGGACTAGGGGTGTCCGGACAGCGGACTATCATTATCCGCGGACTCCAAGACTACGAAGATACAAGATTGAAGACTCCGTCCCGTGTCCGGATGGGACTTTCCTTGGCGTGGAAGTCAAGCTTGGCGATACGGATATGTAGATCTCCTACCATTGTAACCGACTCTGTGTAACCCTAGCCTTCTCCGGTGTCTATATAAATCGGAGGGCTTTAGTCCGTAGGACAACATACATTACAACAATCATACCATAGGCTAGCTTTAGGGTTTAGCCTCCTTGATCTCGTGGTAGATCCACTCTTGTACTACCCATATCATCAATATTAATCAAGCGGGAGGTAGGGTTTTACCTCCATCGAGAGGGCGAACACAGGTAAAACATCGTGTCCCTCGTCTCCTGTTACCATCCGCCTAGGCGCTGATTCGGGACCCCCTACCGAGATCCGCGGTTTGACACCGACATTGGTGCTTTCATTGAGAGTTCCTCGTATGCGTCACCGATAAACGATGGCATCTGCAACCAACGGCGCTGTCGGGGTGAGACTTTTCTCCCGGACAGATCTTCGTATTCGGCGGTTTTGCCTGCTGCGGGCTAATTAAGCAGCCATCTGGAGCAGATCAGCTTCGCCCTGGCGTCGGTCGATTCGGAAGCCTAAACTTCACGGCCGATGTCGCGGAGACTTGATCTTGACGGACTCGAGCCATAACCAAAAGCGCGCGCCTTTGTTGCGATGGGCATGATCTAGCTCTGCCGCGAGCAGTGCCTTGGTGGCGCTGCGAATCCGCTCCGGCCATTAGTCGGGCCGATTGCCTAGATAGAGGATCGGTGGATGGACACCGCCTCGGGGCTTCAACTTCCCGGCGATGGGCGAACACTAATCTTGTCCCTCGCAAACTTCGTGATTCGAGGTGCGGACTCCTTGCGGAACCTCCGCGCCCTACCAACCGTCGGATTGGGCGCGGTTATGGAATTCACCGCGCGGACATCTTCAATACTACGCCTTTTGGCGACATCCTGAATTCACTAAAGCATCTCTCGTTATCGGAGAGCCTGGCGGACTATGGCGAGGATGGTTGGGATCTGAGACGGACGAAGAAATTGAGCCCACCACCACCCACTTTGTAGCCTTGTCGGCGATCTAACCGACATGCTAGACTACGACTCCGAAGACATCGGCGCTATGGGCGGCGGCGCGGAGGCGAACGAGAACCAGCGCCTATAGGGGCTAGAAGACCACCTCGTCATATGACATATACATGGTGGATACCCCAAAAAGCGGGGCGGCGAAAAAGCAGCGAGGCAGATTCTTTAAAGAAACAGCCCAAGCGCCCGGCGTCGTGGCGCCGCTCTAAATCCGCCACAGCAAGAATGGAGATTCGGCACAGGAGATAATAATACCCGAGAAGTGCGAAGACAACCCCTCCAGCAAGACTCGGCGCGGGAGGATCACGAAGCAAGCCCTCACGAGAGGCGGCGGGCGAAAGGTTGAGGATTACAACTATATGCCTCCCTCGAAGATGAGGCAAGCCTCAGCGATGCCAATTCATCGTGCCGAGGATCCCGTCGAACAAGAGCGTTTTAAGCGGGCTTATCGCCACGGCAAACAGCCTAAAAAAAAGCAGCAGCAGCTTCAAGCTGATCGGGACCTGCTGGCGATCGATGGACCGAGGTCCTCGTGGCGAAAGTATAAACTCGAGCGCCCCTCAAAAGCTATCAAGGCACAAGCTGCTCCCCGATTAGAGGAGGAAGCATACATACCTCCATCACCGGCGCCGCGATCTGGTGACCGACCACCCGTGGTGCGTGACGAGAAAGCATCGGGCCCCAACCAAGACCGTACCCGGCATCGCTCCAAAAGTCTGAAGCCAAGAGGAGCAGCGCGGACTTGCGAGATATATTGGAGGACAAAGCAAGGCAATCCAGATCCATCTATGGATCACGTGGGCGCCCCGACCCATAGCGAATACCGTCGCACGGATATAATAACCCGTCCGGGCGAACACGGCGACAGCGCTCTCTCGAGCTGCGTCGTGATATTGCTCAATCTGAGCGCCGCACACCGCTATGCTTCAGCGAAGTAATGGATCATCAAATCCTGAAGGGTTTAAACCCGTAAACATTGAATCCTCGATGGCACAACAGACCCAGCGGTTTGGATCGAAGATTATCTTCTCCACATCCATATGGCCCATGGCGGCATCTCACGCCATCAAGTATCTCCCTCAAGCTTAAAGGACCAGCTCGGCATTGGCTTAACAGCTTGCTTGCGAGTCAATTGGGTGTTGGGAAGACACGGAAGCCGCATTCCTTGATAACTTCCGAGACGCGTATGTGCGACCACGAGCGCCGATGACCTAAGCCACATCATTCAGCAGCCAGACGAATCGGCGGACAATTACGGACACGGTTCTTGACGAAGAAAAATCAAATCGTCATTGTCCGGATCACGAGAGGCCCTTGCAGCCTTCAAGCATAACATCCTGACGAATGGCTAGCCCGGCACAGGGACAGGAAAAGCGAAATCTATGGCAGCCCTCACATCATTAATGACCGCTTCTGCGCGGAGAGGATAGCTGGCTGGCTCGCAGCAACAATCTCCGTAAAAATTCTGGCGGTCCGGATACTAAGGACAACAACGGCGAGTCACGTCGAAACAAAACAAACGCCGCGTGCTTGGCGGCGACAAGGAGGATCTGACGGTCGACGCGGATTCGAGGCTCTAAACCGGTCAGCGGAAGAAGCCATTCAAAAGAACCACTCGGGTCCGTCCAATTTGGACCGAATACTCGACCGCTTATGCGGATACATGGCACCTGAAAAACCAGCCAATCACACTAATAGAGATTGCTGGGTGTTCAAGCGGCGAGCAAGTTAATTGCGAAAACAACGACAAGGGGCTAAGCAGCGGCGGCGAGGAGGAGACCCGACCGCCCGAACAATAGAGAGACGAAGGGTTTTCCCCACAAGTGCGGACGGTGAACATGATTCTGCGACCCATATACCCAAGAGGAGAGGAAGCGGCGCACTAAGGGGCGTCTCTGCGATGGAGCGATCGCCCAGTTCAATCCATGGTCCTCTTGTCCGATCACTTTCGATCGAAGAGACCATCCGACCAGCATCGCCATGGCGGATTCGCGCGTGGTTTTAGACCCAATCGTCGATGGATTTCACCTCACGAGAGTCTGATGGGCGGCGGTAGTGCTGAACCTGGTTTATCGGGATCGGTCGCAAAATGGGCATAGACCCTCAAGATTAAACCTACAAAGACAACCTTTAAAGGTGTCATACCAGTGTGGAAGCCAAGCTATGCAGGCTCGATAAACTGGAAGTGGTCTTTGGATCCCGGACAATTTCGGGCGAGAGTTAATCTTGACATAGTCCCGTTTCGCGGCGGCTATCACGCTCTGCTTTCGGACGAACGCGTTTGCAAAATTCAGCAGCGGTGCCGCATTATGCATACCTCAAGCTCAAGATGCGGGCCCTCGTGGAGTCATCACGGTCAGCGGGAATCGGAGCGCTCCTCGAGCGGAGGAACATCTGGCGGCTCTCGTGGCGAAATCTGAGCAGCCTCTTAAGGCAATTCTCGAGTCCGGCCGTTAAGCGGCGGATCTGACAAAAGCAGCGCCCGAGCAATACCAACCAAGACCACTGGCGCGATCGAGCCGCAGCGTAGCAATCGGCTAACCCCGCCAGCGCATGATTGCAAGAATAACACTCGCGTACATCATTACGCTTTGGAGATACCATGGGCGCGGGGATGGGGACGCGATCGCAATGGACCCAGTGCGGTTCGACCACACGAGGGGCTGCAAGTGTGCTCCCCTTTCTTTTTATTTATTATTTTCCTTCTTTGTGTACAGGACTCCGGTAACGAGAGGCCTGTCCGTGGCGAACCTGCCGAACTTCGTGATGCAACGATCGAGGGCGAAAGAAGGCTGCGACAAACACTCGGTGGTCTCAATTACGAGCATTAAATTCGATTATATACACCAAGTCCGCAGCTCACCCTGGAGAGGACATGTTTACTTAGTCCAAATCCCTTGCTTACCGCACTATTTGTATCGATCCGCACTCATAGCAGACTTCCTTTAATAAATAATGCAGCACTTTTATTTGCAATTACATTACCTATATATATATATATATATATGTTCATTACATGACATCTTGCACCCGTATATTTTAGTGCGGCCTAATACACGAGGGCTTATGTTCCCCACATTGTGGTGTGATAAGTCCGAACACTTTCATAAGTCGGCACCCGAACTTATAGCATTATATGAATCAGCTCGAATCATGTCTTGGGTCAATAGTTGGGTTTGCCCGGCTCCCACGTTTTGGTGCCTTACGTTCCGTTACATCGGCTAAGGTGGCCTTTGGGAGAACCACTGCGATTGCGCCCGGTTGAGCAGGCGGCGCCTCGATGGAAAGCTAAAACGGCCCGGCATGATAAGGCGAGAGGCTGGTCGCTGTTCGAGAGGTTTCTTGGGTCATAAAGACTCACGCCGCTTGAGCAAAGTTCGGACCATGTCCAAGCGAAGGCGTGGATAGCGCCCGGATTGACCTTCGAATACCGGGGCTTCGCGAAATTAAAATTATAGAATTCTATGGCTAAGTGAGAGTGTTCAAGCATTATAAGTCCGGTCGCCTTGTTACGTTGTGTTGGCGCCTCCTAGATGGACCCAAAAATGGGAACAAGAGTGCTCAAGGTTATCGAACACCCGGCACTTTCATGGCTCGGGGCTGAAGCCAACGACTTGCCATCTCTCAGATTTTATAAGCGGCGAGCGAAGGTAATATTTTAAATTAAAACAAGCGTTGCTCAAAGCGCATATGAGCAAGTTTTCAGCGCCGAGGATAATACAGCGAGTTTACTCAAAGATTACATTTACGGGGCACTCATCCGCAATATCGCGGGCTCCCTTGAGGACAGTTTTATAATACATTTCAGGCGTGCGATACTCCTTGCCGGTGGCGGTGGGTCCGTGAAGCTTCTCCGCATCAACTTGCCCCAATGCACCTTTATGCGGGCAAGGGCCAGCAAGCACCTTCAATCTGGCGGGGCTTGGCGACCTCCACCGAGGGCATGCATCCACCAGCCGCGCGCCTGCGAGGCCAAAGTAGCTCCCGGGCATGGCTGTCTGAGCCCTGGCCGGACTATAAGGCCCTTCATGGCCTCCTCGGCTACCTTGTGGAGTTCGACCAGCTGCTTATTTGGTCGCTTAGGGCACGGGTGTCCGGCCTAAGCGTCTTGAGACGAAGACTTTCTCCGTCGAGCTCCCTCCTCGCCCACGATAGAATCGGCGGCATCGGACGCCTCTGGCAGATCTGCAAGCGCCCTAGAGAGCTCGAATGCGGGTAAGTGTCGGTATTTTACATTAACATGCTTGCTTTGCATGAAAAATGCCTTACCGCCGCTATCTTCTTCACATCTTCAACCTCTGAAGGGCCTTACGGGCCTCGGCCTTGGCGGACTTGGCACTTTCGAGGCGAGGCAAGCTCGGACTCTCGAGTCTTGGAGTCACGCTCCAAACTCTCATGCTTCTCCATGAGAGCACGGAGCTCTTGCCGTACTTCCGCCACCCGTGCCTCCTGCTTCTCTCGCTCTTCCCGCTCGCGGCCGCCTTTGCGTTCGACGCGGACACAACCTCCTTGAGGGCTGCCACCTCGTTCGTGGCCCTGCAATACCCATATTATCCTTGTTAATTTTATTGCAGCAAAATCCTTTTACGTAAGGTAACTATTCAAAGTGGTGTGACTCACCTTCTTTGTCCTCGAGCTGCTTCTTGGCATGGCGAGCTCTTGCTCGGACCGCTCGAGATCCTTCTTCAACACATCGACCTCCGCCGATAGTGCGGCAAAGGTCAGCGAGCAACTGCAAACCCATATTGACATATTTTAAGCAACCTGCGTATATCTTGTTAGATCCTCGGTCCGGCTTTTCTTTCCGAACACGAACCGAGCATCGAAACTCTTGTCTATGCGGTATTACATTACATAATTTTAACTTCTTACCTCAAAGCTGTTAGAAGGCTGCTGCGAGCTTCGGTCGGCCCGCTTTTGGCAAGCTGAACCTTTTGAATCACCGCACTCATGATAGTGCGGTGTTCTTCGATGGAAGCGCCTTTAAGCGCCTCCAACAAGTTATCCGGCGCCTCCGGTTGGGCGGAGTCGCGCGGTGTCCTGATCTTGCCCTTCTTTGAAGGGCCGCCCGCCGGACTCTGGAACCCTGCGGGTTCGATGTAGAGTCGGCACAAAGTCGAGGAGGCAGCAGCGGCGCCTCGAGCCTCCTCTGATGGGTCCTTCTTTGGGATCCCACCTCGGCGTCCTCGTTGGCGCGGGGGTAAGCGGTCGGAAGTGAATCCACATCCGGCGGGGCCAGCGACCCTTCGATGAAGCGGGGAGATCATCATCGGCGGGCTACGGACGAGCAGCGGCATTAGAAGGACACTCGCGACACGAAGAAATTGCACATCAAGGATCCGGATACTTACGATCTTGCGGACGCCTTTGGCCCTTGGAGGCCACTCATCCTCGCCAGCGGTGGTGTTGGCAAAACTGTCGAGGATAGTCCTCCCCTCTTGGACCCTTGGCCTCCCCTATTGGGAAGCCTTACTCTTCTTCTCTCCTCCTCCGGGAGAGTCCTCCTCCTCCTCCTCCTCGTCTTGGGAGAGTCCGCCTCATCGTCGGATGCTGATTGCGGGAACTCTTTGAGTCCCGGCCACCTTCTTGGCCTTCTTCTCGGCACCACGTGCGGTGCGGAACCAGCAACCCTGCTAAGCAGGCGTTCTCTGGGTCTTCGGCATGGGAGCCGGGCTGATGAGCTGCTTGGCCTTCTCCATCCATTCTGTCAAAGGAAAAGAGATTGAAACCCTCTTAGAATCGGTTTAATTACCACAAGTGTCCCGTGTGAGGTTGAATCACTTACCTCGTCGGTTGGATCTGCGGCGAAATCGCGATCTTCCGTCGCGGATCACGAAACCAGCGCCCTTAAACAGCACCCTCGAGCGCGCCGTATGTCGTGTCGAAGAGCCGCTCAGCGCTGGTGCTGTTCGGATTGAACTCCATAGATTGAATGCCCGTTCTTGGCATGGGAGAATCCGGCGGATGAGCATGACTTGGACCACGTCGGCGAGCTGAGCTTATTGCTCACCGGCTTACGGATGCAGGCTCGGAGTCCGTCACCTCGCCGGATTGCCCCAGCAAGCCCTTCTCTTTCGGGAGGTGAGCTGCGTGGGGGCGCGAGATCTAAACTTCGGGGCCGCTGCCCATGTGGGCTTCGCGGCTCGGTGATGTAGAACCACCCGATTGCCACCCCTTGGCGGAGTCCACGAAGGCCGCCGAGCCAAGGGCGTTGGGCAACTTGCCCAACATGGTGCCTCCGCATTCGCTTGCGTGCCCTTCACAACCTTGACAGCGTTGAAGGTCTTGAGCCCTGAGCGAAGTGGGGCGGATGCGAGAGGAAGGCCTCGCACCACGGCGATAAGCGCCGAGATGTTGAGGATGAAGTTGGCGCGGATCGTGGAAATCAGGCCGTAGTAAAACATGATCCCCGGACGAATGGGTGTAGTGGAAAGCCCGATCCAGCGGAGGAAGTGGGGAAGGAAGGCGACCCTCTCATGGGGCTCGGGGGTAGGGATGAGCTGCCCCTCGTCGGGCGGCCGATCTGCGATATCGCGGAAAGGTATCCGCGCTGCGCGGTTGGTGATGTGCTCCTCCTTAATGGTGGAGGCCAACCATTTGCCTCCGCTTCGGACATATTCGGAGAAGGTCGGGCGAGATCTTGTGAGCTTAGGCGTTGGAGCTTGAGTCTGCGGAGATGGATAAGCAAAGGAGGAAGAAGGCGTGGGTGAGAAGGTAAATCCTTATCCCTTATATATAGGCGGACGAAAACTATCGTCCCCACCGGCTGATAAAACTCGCTTATCTCCCAAGCGCCACCATCAATGGCGCGGTTGGGTTACTACGTCCGTATTGATGAGAATCCGGAATAAGGGAACACGATCTCTGCCCGACAAGGCGTGCCAAAGAAACGCTTAGCTAAGCGTCTTTGAGGTGGTATAGTAAAAAGCGATTCAAACAAAGGCTTGGTAGCGGTGTGATGTCACGCCGCATATATCGTCGCAGATTGGACTGGTGTACATTTTATTCTCTCTCACGGTGGAATGTGGAATTTATTTTGCGAGCGGACACTATCTGGTGTTCATGATCTTCTCTGGATTATTCAAGGGAGAACCCGCCTTGCAATGCTGAACATTATCGCGCCCGGACTTATCGTCATTGAAGCCTGGTTAGGGAGCTCTTGAGGAGTCTGGACTAGGGGTGTCGGACAAGCGGACTATCATTATCCGCGGACTCCAAGACTACGAAGATACAAGATTGAAGACTCCGTCCGTGTCCGGATGGGACTTTCCTTGGCGTGGAAGGCAAGCTTGGCGTCTGGATATGTAGATCTCCTACCATTGTAACCGACTCTGTGTAACCCTAGCCTCCTCCGGTGTCTATATAAACCGGAGGGCTTTAGTCCGTGGGACAACATACATTACAACAATCATACCATAGGCTAGCTTTAGGGTTTAGCCTCCTTGATCTCGTGGTAGATCCACTCTTGTACTACCCATATCATCAATATTAATCAAGCGGGGCGTGGGTTTTACCTCCATCGAGAGGGCCGAACACTGGGTAAAACATCGTGTCCCTCGTCTCTGTTACCATCCGCCTAGGCGCTTGCATTCGGGACCCCCTACCGAGATCCGCGGTTTGACACCGACAGTTTAAACCGTGAACATTGAATCCTCGATGGCTATGCAGACCCAGCGGTTTGGATCGAAGATTATCTCCTTCATATCCATATGGCCCATGGCGGCAATCTCCACGCCATCAAGTATCTCCCCTCAAGCTTAAGGACCAGCTCGGCATTGGCTTAACAGCTTGCCCTTGAGTCAATTGGGTGTTGGGAGGACACGGAAGCCGCATTCCTCGACAACTTCGGGGCACATATGTGCGACCACGAGCGGCCGATGACCTAAGCCACATAATTGATAGCGAGACGAATCGGCGGACGATTACGGACACGGTTCTTAACAAAGAAAAATCAAATCGTCATTGTCCGGATCGAGAGGCCCTCGCAGCCTTCAAACATAACATCATGACGAGTGGCTGGCCCGGCACCTAGGGCGGGAAAAGCCAAAATCCATGGCAGCCCTCACATCACTCATGACCGCTTACATGCGGGAGAAGACGGTAGCTGGCTCGCGGCAACAACCTCGGCAAAAATCTTGGCGGTCCGGATACTAAGGACCACAATGGCGGTCGCGTCGAAACAAAACAAGCGCCCGCGTTAGCGGTGATAACAATGAGGATCTGGCGGTCAGCGCGGTTAGAGGCTCTAAACCGGTCGTGGAAGAAGCTATTCAAAAGAACTACTCGGGTCCGTCAATTTGGACGAATACTCATTGCTCTTGCGGATACATGGAACCCCAAAAAGCCAGCTAATCACACCAGCGAGATTGTTGGGTATTCAAGCGAGCGGCAAGTTAATTGCCAAAAACAACGACAAGGGGCTGCCTGGCTGACGGCGAGGAAGAGACTTCGGCTGCCCGAGCGATAGAAGACGAAGGTTTCCCCCACAAGTGCGGACGGTAAACATGATATCATAACCCATATACCCAAGAGGGGCGGAAGCATGCACTTAGGGGCGTATATGCGATGGAGCGATCGCCCCAAAGTTCGACCCATGGTCCTCTTGCCCGATCACTTTCGATCGAAGGACCACCCTACCGATATCCGTCACGGTGGATTATTTGCATTGGTTTTAGACCCAATCGTCGATGGATTTCACCTCACTAAAGTCTTGATGGGCGGCGGCGGCAACTAAACCTGCTTTATCGAGGATACGGTCGCAAGATGGGCATAGACCCTCAAGATTAAACCTACAAAGGCGACCTTCAAAGCGTCATACCAGTGTTGAGGCCAATTATGCGAGCTCGATCACTGCTGGAAGTGGTCTTGGATCCCGGATAATTTCGAGCGAGAGTTAATCTTGACATAGTCCCGTTCATGGCGGCTATCACGCTCTGCTTTCGGACGAACGCGTTTGCAAAGTTCAGCGGTGCCGCGTATGCATACCTCAAGCTCAAGATGCGAGGCCCTCGTGGAGTCATCACGGTCAATGGAAACACTGAGCGCTCCTTGAGCGGAGGACACACAGCGGCTCTCATGGCGAAATCTGAGCAGCCTTTTAAGGAAATTTTGAGTCCGGCCGTTAAGCGGCCGGACATATATGCGCCGGAGTAACATCAATCAAGACCACAGCGCGTTAGAACGCAGCGTAGAAATCGGCTAACCCAGCCCTTGCATGATTGCAAGACCAGCTCTTCAGCGTACATCATTACGCTCTGGAGATACCATGGGCATTGGGGAGAGGGCACGACCACGACAAGTCAGTGCGGCTTAACCACACGGGGGCTCCCAAGTGTGTCACTCTTTTTCTTCTTTTTATTTTTCCACAGGACTCCGTTCACGGAGGCCCTATCCGTGATAGATCTGCCGAACTCACGATCAACAGACGGGGGAGGGAGAAAGGCTACGATGAACACTCAGGTGGTCTCCATTATGAGCATTAAATTTGTTAAATACACCAGTCCGCAGCCCACCCCTGGAGGGGGACATGTTTAAAATAGTCCAATCCCTTGCTTACCGCACTATTTGTATCGTTCTGCACTCATTGCAGAATTTCCTTGAATAAACAATGCATCACTTTTTCACTTATAATTGCATTCCTTTTCTTATATATGTTCATTTATGACATCTTGCATCCGTACACTCTGGTACGACCAAATACACCAGGGGCTTATGTTCCCCACATTATGGTGTGATAAGTCCGAACACTTTCACAAGTCGGCACCCGAACTTATAGCACTATATGCATCGGCTCGAATCATGTCTTGGGTCAATAGTTGGGTTTGCCCGGCTCCCATGTTTTGGTACCTTACGTTCCGTTACGTCGGCTAAGGTAGCCTTTGGGAGAACCACTGCGATTGTGCCCTGGTTGAGCTGGCGGCGCCTCGATGGAAAGCTAAAAGCTATTTGTCATGATAAAGGCGAGAGCTGGTCGCTGTTCGAGAGGTCTTTTGAGTCCTAAAGACTTATGCCGCTTAGGCGAGGAACCGGCTTCATCCGGCCCAGGCGTGGATAGCGCCCGAACTTCGGTCTTCGAATACTAGGGGCTTCGCGAAATTTAAAATTATAGAATTCTATGGCTAAGTGAGAGTGTTCAAGCATTATAAGTCCGGTTGCCTTGTTCGTTGTGTTGGCGCCTCCTAGATGGACCCAAAAATGGGAACAAGAGTGCTCAAGTTTATCCCGAACACCCGGCACTCATGGCATGGGGCTGAAGCCGACGACTTGCCATCTCTTAGATTTAATAAGCGGCCGCCTGAAGGTAATATTTTAAATCAATAAGCATTGCTTAAGCGCATATGAACAAAGTTTTCAGCGCGCGAGGATAACACATTCGAGTTTACTCAATAATTACATCTTTGGGGCACTCATCCGCAATCTTGCGGGCACCCTTGAGACACTCTTATAGTACATCTCGGGTGTACGATACTCCTTGCCCGCTTGTTGGCGCGTCCGTGATAAGCCTCTCCACATCAGCCTGCCCCAATGCACCTTTCGCGGGCAAGGGCCAGACAGGCACCTTCAATGCGGCGGAGGCGCTTGATGACCTCCACCCGGGGCACGCATCCACCAGCCGCCGCCAGGCGAAGTAGCTCCGGGCATGGCCTCTCGAGGCCATAGCCGGACTATGAGGCCCTTCATGGCCTCTTTCGGCTACCTTGTGGAGCTCGACCAGCTGCTTAATTTGGTCGCTAGAAGCACCGGATGTCCGGCCTCGGCATCTTGAGACCGAAGACCTTCTCGTTGAGCTCCCTCCTCGGCCGGTAGAATCTGGTGACATCGGACACGCTTCTGAGGCAGATCTGCAAATGCCTGGAGAGCTCGAATTCGGGTAAGTATGTGGTAATTTACATTCACATGCTTGCTTTGCATGAAAAATGCCTTACCGCCGCTATTTTCTTCACCGCCTCAATCTCTGGAGGGCCTTATGGGCCTCGGCCTTGCGGCTTTGGCACTTTCAAGAGCGAGGCAAGCTCGGACTCTCGAGTCTCGAGTCGCGCTCAAACTCTCATGCTTTTCCATGAGAGCACAGGAGCTCTTGCCGCACCTCCGCCATCCGCGCCTCCTGCTTCTCTCGCTCCGCTCGTTCGGCCGCATTGCGTTCGGACGCGGACACGGCCTCCTCGCCGAGGTCGCCACCTCGTTAAGTGGCCCTGCAGTACCACGTTATCCTTGTTATTTCTATTGCAGCAAAATCCTTTTACATGCGGTACAAATTTAAAAGTGGTGTTACTCACCTTCTTTGTCCTCGAGCTGCTTCTTGGCAAGGCCGAGCTCTTGCTCGGACCGCTCGAGTCCTTCTTCAAAGCACCGACCTCCATGATCGGTCTTGGCAAAGGTCGGCAGCGCAGCACTGCAAACCCATATTGACATAATTTTTAGCACTCCTGCGTATATCTTTTTAGATCCTCGGTCCGGTTTTCTTTCCAAACACCGGCGAGAATCGAGGAGCTCTTGTCTCTGCGGTATCACATTACATATTTTAAACTTCTTACCTCAAAGCCTGTTAGAAGGCTCTGCGAGCCGGTCAGCCCGCTCTTGGCGAGCTGAACCTTCGAATCACCGCACTCATGATAGTGCGGTGTTCTTCCTCGATGGAGCGCCGTTAAGCGCCTCCAACAAGTTGTCCGGCGCCTCCGGTTGGGCGGAGGCTTCGGCGTCACGGTCTTGCCCTTCTTCGAAGGGCGCTGCCGGACTCGGAACCACTGCGGGTTCGGCATGGAGTCGGCGCAAAGTCCGGGAGGCTGCCTTGCGGCACCTCGGAGCCTCCTCTGATGGGTCCCCTCACGGGATCCCACCTCGGCGTCGTCGGCATCACGAGGGGTGGGCGGTCGGAATGGAATCCACGTCCGGCGGAGCCAAGGACCCGCTTCGATGAAGCGGGAAGATCATCATCGGCGGACTACGGTAGTGTGCGGCATTAGAAGGACACTATGTGACACAAAGAGAAATTATAAATCATTGAGGAATCCGTATACTTACGATCTTGCGGAGGCTGGCCCTTGAGGCCACTCTTCGTCGCCAGCGTTGGCGTTGGCGGAGCTGTCGGGGAAGGTCCTTCCCTCTTGGACCCTCGGCCTCCCCGTTGGGAAGCCTTCCTTTTCCTCTCTCCCCCCTCCGGAAGAGTCCTCTTCTCCTCCTCGTCTTGGGAGAGTCGCCTCGAGCCATCGGACGATGAGTCCGATATCACTGGCGCAGGGAACTTCTTGAGTTCCGTGGCCTTCTTCTTAGCCTTCTTCTCGGCACCACATAAAGTGCGGGACTAGCAACCCGTTAAGCAGGCGTCTGCTGGGTCTTCGGGAAGGGGAGCCGGACAGTCTACCTGTCCGGACGTCCTCTGCCAGTCCTGTCAAAGGCATTGGGAGTTTTAAATCCCACATAGAGTCAAACTATGAAAGAAAATAAGTGTCCCATAGAGGATAACAAAGCTTACCTCGCCGGCCGGGCGCTTGGTGCTGAATCCGCGGTCTTCCGTCGCGGATGCGGGGGCTTCTCCGCCCTTGAACAACACCCTCCATGAAGCTTCGTACATCGTGTCAAAGAGCCCGCTCAGGGTCCGGTGCTGTGCCGGATCGAACTCCCACAAATTGAAGGCCCGCTGTTGGCAGGGGAGAATCCGCCGGACGAGCATGACCTGGATCACATTGACAAGCCTAAGCTTCTTGTTCACCAAGGTGCAGAGGCAGGGGTGGAGTCTGTCGGCTCCTCGAACTGCCCCATAGCAAGCCCTTCTCTTTCCGGAGGTGAGCTGCATGGGGATACCAGATCTGAACTCGGGGCGCTGCCCATTTAGGGTTCTGTGGCTCGGTGATGTAGAACCACCCGATTGCCACCCTTAGCGGACTCCACGAAGGCCCCTCGAGCGAGGTGGCGTTGGGCATTTTGCCCACCATGGCGCCTCCGCACTCCGCTTGGGCGCCCTTCACAACCTTGACTTGACATTGAAGGTCTTGAGCCCAAGCGAAGTGGGGCTGGATCTGGAGGAAGGCCTCGCACCTGACGATAAACACCGAGATGTTGAGGATCAAGTTTGGCGCTAGATCATGGAAGTCAGGCCGTAGTAGTACATGAGCCCCAGACGAAGGGATGAAGTGGGAAGCCCGGTCTGCGGAGGAAGTGGGGAAGAATCGACCCTCTCATGGGGGCTGCGGGTGGGGATGAGCTGCCCCTCGTCGGGCGGCCGGTCTTGCGATGTCATTTGGAAAGGTATCCGCGCCGCGCAGCTTTCGATGTGCTCCTCCGTAGCGGAGGAGGCCAACCACTGCCTCCGCTCCGGACATGGCTGGAGAAGGTCGAGGCGAGATGTGCGGACTTGGGCGCTGGAGCTCGAGTGTGCGGAGATGGATAAGCAAATGAGGAAGAAGGTGTAGGTGGATCCTTATCCCCTTATATATGGGCGGACGAAGACTATCGTCCCCACCAGCTGGTAAAACTTCGCTTATCTCCCAAAGCGCCACCATCAATGGCGCGGTTGGGTTACTACGTCCGTATTGATGGGAATCCGGAATAAGGGAACACGATCTCTGCTTCGACAAGGCGTGCCAAGAAACGCCGCTAAGCCTTGAGGTGGTATAATAAAAACAATTCAAGTAAAGGCTTGGTGGTGGTATGGCGTCATGCCACAAAATCGTCGGTGATTGAACTTGTGTACATATTATTCTCTCTACGGTGGAATGTGGAATTTATTTTGCGAGCGGACACTATCTGGTGTTCACAATCTTCTATGAATTATTGGAGGAGGAACCCGCCTTGCAATGCCGAACAATATCGGCGCGGACTCATCGTCATTGAAGCTGGTTCGAGGGAGCTCTTGAGGAGTCTGGACTAGGGGTGTCGGGTAGCGGACTATCATCATCGGCGGACTCCAAGACTATGAAGAAACAAGATTGAAGACTTCGTCCCGTGTCCGGATGGGACTTTCCTTGGCGTGGAAGGCAAGCTTGGCAATATGGATATGTAGATCTCCTACCATTGTAACCGACTCTATGTGTAACCCTAGCCCTCTCCGGTGTCTATATAAACCGGAGGGTTTTAGTCCGTAGGACACACAACCATTACAACAATCATACCATAGGCTAGCTTCTAGGGTTTAGCCTCCTTGATCTCGTGGTAGATCCACTCTTGTACTACCCATATCATCAATATCAATCAAGCGGGAGTAGGGTTTTACCTCCATCAAGAGGGCCCGAACACTGGTAAAAACATCGTGTCCCTTGTCTCCTGTTACCATCCGCCTAGGCCGCAGTTCGGGACCCCCTACCGAGATCCGCCGGTTTGACACCGACATAGTGTCCTTGTTACCATCCCCCACGAGATCATCCGCATCATCGCCAAGACCATGAAGATCATCAAGCTTCACAAAACCCATTTCAAGGCAATGTTTTACAAGACCGCCTCCGAGAACGTGAACGACTACGTCGCCAAACTAATGATCAAGTGGAACAAGAGCAAGCTCCAATACACAAAGATCACCAAGAGAATCAAGATGATGATGCCCTTTTACAAGAGCGACAACACCATGAGGAACAAGCACTTGAAGCCCAATGTGTTCTACGTGGATCAACACAAGACGTCAATGAGCACAATCGCCAAGTGCGTCTACAAGAAGAGGCCCTCCAACGAGAGCGACATGAAGAAGCTACACACCTTGAGGAGCACCAAGAGATGAGGAACCATGCAAGAATTCCACATCCTCCACGTCAATTTCATCAAGAGGAGCATGAAGATCAAGAGGTTCAAGCACTCCACCACGGCAAGAGTGTCATCAAAATCACAATTGACCCACACACATTGAAGAGCAACACTACGGCAAGCTCAAGTTCACCATGCATAAGTTCTCCGATGCACGGACCTTTTCATGGGCATTGAAGGTCGACAAGATATTTCCTCTACACAATTATGAAGAGTAAAGAAGATTGGCATGGCATCACTTGAGTTCAAAATGCGCCCTCAATTTGTGGGAGCAAGTTATCAAGCAACACCGAGAGAAAGGCGAACCACCTATCACCACATGGAATCAAATGAAGGATGTCATGCGACTACACTTTTGTACCTATGTACTATAGCCGCGACCTCTTCAAGAAATTGCAACTCCTCAAACAAGGCACCAAGTCCGTCGAAGAGTATTACAAGGAAACTGAGATTGCAATGATACATGCCGATGTCACAAAAGATGAGGAGCAAACCACGACATGTTTCTTGAATGGCCTCAACCATCCTATCAAGAAGATCGCCGACTTCAACCTTACTCCAACCTCCTCGAGCTAGTGCACCAAGCTACCAAGGCGGAGCGACAAGTACAAGATATTGCAAGTATGCCAAGTACTCTTCCAAGACCTGCGGCTCGTACACTCAAGCTTCAATGACTATGACGCCTTCTACCTCAATGGAACCTACACCAAGCAATGGCGACAAGTCAAGTTACAAGAAAACTTCGACATCTTCAAGTCGTCCTCCTACTACAAGCAACTTCAAGCCGAGAGCTTCATCATCAACAACTCCACCGGATGAGGCCGTCAAGACGAGTTCCATCAAATGCGTCACATGTCAAGGCCGAGGCCACAAGACATTTGAGTGCCCTACTCGACACACCATGATCGCCAACGACGACGACACCTATGACTCCATGAGTGAGGAAGAAATGGAAGCGCTTGAGCACGTCGTGATGCACCGGAAAGTGAATGAAGATGAAGACAATCAAGTCTTTTGTGACAATGATTCGATCCCCGCTCTTGTTGTCTCCAAGGTCTTGACACTTCAACACCACCAAGAGGAAGACCAACGTTGCCACATCTTCCACACCAAAGCGGGCATCAATGGACGCTCCAGGAAGGTCAAGGAAGTTGCCACAATGTGGAAACTGAAGAGCTATGTTCCAAGATACAAGTGGTCAAGATTGAAGTATCCTTGTCCCTACAAGGTCCAATGGCTTAGCGACTTTCGCACCATTCAAGTGGAGCATACAGTTCAAGTCTCCTTCAAGATTGGCGCATATGAAAGCAGCTTGGAGTGTGATGTGGTTCCCATGTCCGTTTGCCACCTCCTACTTGGACGGCCTTGGCAATTCGACCACGAAATCATCCACAATGGGCGAACCGATCACTATAGTTTCAAGATGAAAGGGAAAGAGTACGTGCTACGACCTATGTCGCCAAGTCAAGTGATCGCCGACAAGAAAGCATCCACCCATCATGGAGAGAATAGTTAGAGCGTGACCTACCAAAAAGAGAGTGAGCGACACAAGCCCAAATTCAGTGCCTCCACGATGAGCGACAAGAAAAACGTAGTGCTATTAGCTACCAAAAGAGAGATATCTAGTGTCATCCATTATGTCCTATTGTGCAAAGATGAAGAGGCAAGGACTAACACTTCTCAGCATCTACCTTTAGTGTTGTCTAATCAATTACAGGAGTTCGTGGATGTAGGGTGTGTTTAGTTGTTGCCCTGGATCAAATTTGCATGGCCTGGCACCTGCCCAAGACTTGCATATAGTTTGTTTGGTTGGTATCCACAATTGTTGAGCGTCGGCTGGCACGGAGAAGCTGCGGGTAGTCGTGCTTTGGCCAAAAGCTGAAGAATGTAGTTAGCTTTGGTCTAGGCATCCGGAATGGGGCGCTTTGGGCTCTTTTGGTGTGTGCTAATTTTGCTTTGCTATAAAAACTAGGGAGATAGATAGTACAGTGGGTGATGTAACATATTTAATATTCCCCAGGCCTGGTCACCAACCAAAAACCACTATACGTAGATTGCCTGGCCAGGCAGAAAACAGCGATACCCTAGGCCCATTCCAGGCACATGATTTTTCCAGGCACGGTGTCGAGGACACCAACCAAACACGCCAGTACTCCCCGATGAGCTTCCTCCGGGTCTACCTCTAGTATGAGGCATCGAACACTGCATCAACCTGATCCTCGACGCACCTTTACCGAACAAGGCACCGTACCGCATCAACCCCGAAGAAACCAAGGAAATACAAAGGCAAGTACGACATCTCATTGACAACGTGCATGTACGTGAAAGCTTAAGTCCTTGTGCCATTCCGATTATTCTTGTGCCTAAGAAAGATGGTAGTTTTCGCATGTGTTCTGATTGTCGTCCCATCGATGCTATCACTGTTCATTATCGATACCCCATTCCCCGCCTTGATGATATGCTAGATGAGCTTAGCAGAGCCACCATTTTCTCTAAGATTGATCTTAAGAGTGGCTATTACCAAATTCGCATTCAAGAGGATGATGAATGGAAAACCACTTTCAAAACCAAGTTTGGCTTGTAAGAGTGGCTAGTTATGCCATGGACTTATCCGAAGCACCCGGCACATTCATGCGTATGATGCACTATGTTCTTTGCAAATACATTGGCATATTTCTTGTGGTCTACTTTGACGATGTACTTGTGTTTAGAAAATCTCTAAAAAATCATGTCACCCATCTTAGCGCAGTTTTGCAAACTCTTAGAAATGAGCGACTTTATGCTAACATGGAGAAATGCACGTTTGGTGTCGACAAGCTTGTTTTCTTGGGTTTTGTTGTGTCTTCTAAGGGTGTTCATGTAGATGAAGCTAAAATTGATGCTATTAAAAATCGGCCACAACCAACCAACTTGCAACAAGTGCATAGCTTCCTTGGTCTAGCCGGATTCTATCATAGATTCGTTAAGGACTAGCACTATTGCATCACCATTAAATGCTTTGAGCAAAAAGAATGCACCATTTGTTTTGAAGTACATTGCGACACTAGTGGTAATGGCATAGTAGGTGTGTTAATGCAAGAGAAGCGCCCAATTGCATACTTCAGCGAGAAGCTTTCTGGAGCACAACTTAACTATCCCATTTATGATAAAGATTTATATGCTTTAGTGAGAGTATTGCATGCGTGAGAACATTATCTTCGCACTCGTGAATTTGTCATCCATACGGATCATGAGATACTTAAATATCTTAAAGGTGAACCTAAATTGAATAAGAGACATACCAAATGGAGTGAGTTAATTGAATCATTTTTATGTTATCAAGTATATCAAGGGTAAGGAAAATGTTCTGGCAGATGCACTTTCGCGAAGATGCATGCTTGTAACTCAACTTCAATTGAATGTCATTGGATTTGAGCACACTAAATACTTTTATGCACATGATCCTACTTTTGCTATTCGTTATGCCAAATGTTTGATGCATACATCTTTGGGAGTGCTAACATCAAGGATGACCATCTTATATGAGCTAACAAGCTTTGTATTCTTGAGTCTTCTCTTCGTTTGTTACTTTTGCAAGAGGCTCATGGAGGAGGACTTATGGAACACTTTGGACACGACAAGACATTCGCTACACTCTCCAAGAACTACTTTTGGCCCAAGATGTTTTGAGATGTCTCCCGCTACACCAACCGATGCTCTATATGTCGCAAAGCTAAGTCCAAAGCTCAATTCCATGGTCTCTATATGCCAATTCCTATTCTGTATCACCCATGGGAATATATTAGTATGGACTTTGTGCTTGGTCTGCCAAGAACATAAAATGGCAAAGATTCCGTATTTGTTGTTGTGGACCGTTTCTCCAAGATGGCACATTTTATTCCATGCAACAAGATAGACGATGATTCACATGTGGCGAATCTCTTTTGTAGGGAAATCTTGCATCTACATGGAGTGCCCAAGACTATCGTATCAGACCGCGACATCAAGTTCCTTAGCTACTTTTGGAAGACGCTATGCGCCAAGCTCAGAATCAAGCTCCTATTCTCTTCGACATATCATCCACAAACCGACGGCCAAATGTAAGTCACAAACTAGACGCTATCTACTCTCCTACGTGTGTGTGGATCAAGAACATCAAGGAGTGGGAGGGGTGCTTACCCATCACTAAGTACGCCTACAACCGCGCAAGGCATTCGACTACCGGCAAGTACCCATTCGAGGCCGTCTACGGTTTCAATCTGTTGTCACCATTGGACATGCTACCGGTACCTCTAGAAGAGCGGATCAACATGGACGCAAGTGCGTGAGTGAGCTATCTCAAGAAGTGCATGAAGATACAAGGAACACCATCGAGCGCCAAGTACACCGCCTCGCGACCAAGATCAACATCAACATCAACAAGCATCCCATGCTATTCCACATTGGTGATCATGTGTAGCTACATCTTCACAAGAATCGCTTCCCTAACGAACGCAAGTCCAAGATTCTACCTCGAGCCGACAAACCCTTCAAGGTGATCCCATGCTACAACAACAATGCGTACAAGATCTACATACCACGCGACAAGTACAACGTGAGCGATATATTCAACATCAAGGATCTCTCTCCATACCATGGTTATGATGTTTACGATCTGAGATCGGATCTTTCTTATGGGGGTGGGGAAATGATGCAAAGCATCCTACGGTCATCCCCATGGACCTACCTTCGTCTACCTTGACACCACATGGAAAAATGACTAGAGCTCGAGCAAGGGCTATCAAAGCTAATGTGAACTACACCTAATGGACAAGATGGCGAGAACAACGAGTGCGAGGACCAAGAGGAAGAGATGCCAGGAATCTACAACCACTGGACGACCGAAACTCGTCGGACGTCCGATGCCTGGAAGTCCCACCAGCCAGAAGGCCAAGCTAGTTACGCTACATTGTCCAGACGATCGACAAGGACCAGACATTCGACATGCTCCAGCCACCGGACAACCGGCCATCTCCGGAAATCCGACACATCCGTCACAAAAAAAAACAACAGAAATACTAAGTCCACCGGACGACCGACACACCGGACGTCCGACTGCCTCTGGATATTCGGCACCACCTAATCAGTGCCAAAATGTCGAAAGTCCGAGCATTACCAGACGTCCGGACCCTCGAGCCACTGGACGGCCAGTAACGGTCGGACGTCCGACGCATGTGTGTGCAAAGTGTCTTGGGCCGAAGCCCATGTACCCCTTCGCCCTATATATATATATATATATATATATATATATATATATATATATATATATATATATATATATACTCCTTCTCCCCCAATGTTTTAGGGCCAGCATTGTGATAGCTCATTTTGGAGATAGAGCCTTGCTCATCCACTTGTACCCATAGTCCATTGGAGACCAAGGCCTCCTAGGAGAAGATCCCCCAAGTGGATTCAAGACCCCTTGTGGGAAGATCCCCTAGTGGATTCAAGACCTCTTTCCATGTAGGATTGGGATGAACTTGTTACCTTTGTACCCTCCTTTGTTGTGCTTGGATCTTTGTTACCTCTTTGTGTATGTGGATCTATGTGATTGGATCAAGTCAATTTGAGTGTTTCCTCTTGTTTTTTCCCTTGTGTTCTTCGTGTGTTCTTTGGGAATCCCCCTTCAAATTGTGAAAGATCGGCCCCTAGGGTTCCACCTTACAACAAATGTCCCCCTATATCTTGGAATCCAATCATTCATGATCATAAGATATTGAAGAATTTGAATGCATGATGAAAATTAGTGTATGACGAAATGCAACATGCACGAGCATATATCATTGTGGATAAGCATACCATAGCATGCGGATAAAAATGTAGCAAAAGAGTCAGACCACCAACAGTTAGTTAAGTTACAACTCATCAAAGAGCAAATCAAATGAAGTCCAACAATTGCAACTTAGCAAAAATAGCCCGATATAAAAGACACACTTGAAGATTAACTCAAATTTCGCCCCTTTGTCATTAAATGACCAAACGGAGACAAAACTGAGGACTAACGCCCCTAAAGAATATTATCTTGAATCCGGAGGAGCACGAGCATTGATGTCGGGGTTGCGAGATGCAAAAGGGCCGACCGCAGTGTATTCAACCTCTTCATTTTCATCAGTAGAGCGTGAAGGAGACACTGAGCTTGAGATGAGAGGAGGAACTTGCACTTTCCTGGACTTCTTCTTGGCCGACAGCGACCAATAAAAGTTCCATCGAAATTCCATCGTAACAAGTTCGTCATCAGTCTTAAGATGTGATAATATGGCCCATGTTGTGTCAAATATCTCGTTGGCGTAGTAGTGGTTCCTGTGGACTGCATTATGTGTCACTTTCATATTGGCATGAATAGCAGCAAGTTGACGCCTTATCCAGCACTAGTTTTGGTCGACCCTCAGATGTAGGGTGATGAGGAGTTCTCAGTAAGTCATGAAACGAGGTGCTTCAGGTTGAGGAATTTTCCTTGATGCCTTTGCCGCAATGTCTTGGCTTGTATTCTCATCACCAGTTGATTGTGAGGCAGGCTGATGAAATTGTCCATCAAGGGGATGAATTCCTTCATCCATAACTACCTTGGCTTTGCCAGGGACTGAAGAAACTATGCTTTGAAGAATTTCAACCTCTGGCATAAAACTGGGATGATTCTGACAATTCGCTCTGTTATCAATTGAAGACCTGGATCTGATGAATCTCATAATCTATGGAGCATAAGGCTTCAACTCGAAAGGCGGTTGAGCCACTATGACCAAAGTTCTTATGAATAAATCATGGATATTGATGGAAATCCCATGAATGATGTTAAATTGTAGATTCTTCATGATACCAACAACTTCTTCAGTGTTAGAATTGTGGCCTTTGATGTGACTGAGGGTTTTGGCAAGAATGCATGATAGTGTCTTGGACTAGGGGTACTAACCTAGTCATCCCATGCTCCTCGGAATGGGCTGATGGGCCCTCATTCTTCTCGAGGTGGACTCCGGAAGCTGCAAGACGGGGCGTGACCAGGACTGCATCTATCGAAGACTTGCCGTATACTCCAAGACTCCTCCTACCGTCTCCTTAACCCTAGATACCCTACCTGGCATGTATATAAGCCAAAGAGTTTAGCCCGTAGAGGGAACATCAACACAATATCATTCACCTAAACCTAGAGTTAGAACACATCTTACGATCTCGAGGTAGATCAACTATGTAGTTGATACATCTTCATCAATATAAGCAAGAGCAGGACGTAGGGTTTTACCTCCTTTGAGAGGGCCTGAACCTGGGTAAAAAACGTCTCCCTGTTCTTGTTACCCATGATCTGAGATCCACAGCTCAGGACCCCCTACCCCGAGGTCTGTCGGATTTCACAGAAACACTGGTGCTTTGATTGAGAATTCTGCTGTGAGATCTATAGAAGGATCAATGGCACATCTGCAGATCAACTGCAGCAATAGCCTCGTGAACGTCTATGTTCCGGCCAACTTTTTGTGTTCGGCAGCATGGTCTTCTGTGTCGACTCAATTGGCCATCTAGTCTCCGTCAAGAACTACGCCCCGGGTCAGATCATTACCTTTGGAGGCCTAGAGTACACCACATATGCCCGCGGTGAACTCATCATATCAGGCTGGACACCCGACCGAGTTGAGGATCTCTCCGACACCGGAGGTGTGACTCTGGAACCTATCTCCTTCGAGGATGTTGGATCCGACTCCTCAGCATCACCAAAGAATCCCGACGTAACAACTCGGGGCAATCTCCCCATGACCACCTGTCCGGGCTCGGTCCCACCCCCCATCTCCGAAATTGTGTCAGACTTAAAGCCGACCTCAGCGCAGGATCTAGGATCACCCTCGGATCCTCTCCACGCCAAAAACATGCCAGGCTATATGCCAAGCGTACTTCAAGTCATCCCCGCTTATAGCCAGGCCTTGAACTCTGAAGAACTATCTCACCTGAACGAGATGTTTGATCGTATCCAGAGCATGTCTATCTTGGATGGCAGGACTTCTATTTACGACAAGATCTGACTTAAAGCCGACAATCAGGAAATTTATGCCCCACCCACAACCCATATAGTCACCACACTGGATGACTTAACTGACGTGTTAGACTACGACGAGGCCACAGACATGGATGAAGATCTTTGAGGGCCCCGGAGAACACACTTACAATGTCTATATGGTGGACACTGGCAAGTGGACTATGACATCCACCTACAATGTCTATATAGTGGACACCCCCAGATCCCCTCCAAGATGTCAGCGCAGACGCAGAAGGGGCAAAACAGGGAACCCAGTGGCAACAATGCCACAGCTGATAATGGCGAGGCAACAACCGACGACGCAAATAACTTTGAAGAGGACTTTCAAGCATCCCCAGTGCAGAATGATAGTCCTGAACAAATTCCCGAGGACTTGGATCTTGATGACCTCTTTGAAGGGGCCGGTGATACGTCTCCGTCGTATCTATAATTTTTGATTGTTCCATGCCAATATTATACAACTTTCACATATTTTGGCAACTTTTTATATGATATATTGGACTAACCTATTGATCTAGTACCTGGTGCCAGTTCCTGTTTGTTGCATGTTTTTTGTTTCATAGAAAATCCATATCAAACGAAGTCCAAATGCGATAAAAATTTACGGAGAATTATTTTGGAATATATGTGATTTTTGGGAGGTGGAATCAACACAAACGAGGGCCCACAACCCCCATGATACACCAGGGCGCGCCAGGGGGTGCCAGACGCGCCCATGTGTCTTATGCCCTCCTCGTAAGGCAGTTGGGGCCCTTCTTCTGGCGCAAGAAAGATAATTTATGGAAAAAAATCATGCAAACATTTCAGCGCAAACGGAGTTATGGATCTCCGGGAATTGAAGAAACTGTGAAGGGTGAGATCAGGGAGCGAAAGCAGAAGAGAATAGAGAGGAGATCCAATCTCGGAGGGCTCCGCCCTCCACCGCCATAGAGGCCATGGACCAGAGGGGGAACTCTCCTTCCATCTAGGGGGAGGCTAAGGAAGAAGAAGGAGGGGGGCTCTCTCCCCCTCTCTCCCGGTGGCGTCGGAACGCCACCGGAGCAATGATCATGATGACGATCTACATCAACAATCTTGCTACCATCAACACCAACTCCCCGCTATGCGATGAGTGTAACACCCTTCTCCATGCTATAATCTCTACTTAAAATGGTGCTCAACTCCATATATTATTTCCCAATGATATTTGGCTATCCTATGATGTTTGAGTAGATCCGTTTTGTCCTGTGGGTTAATCATGATCTTGGTTGGTATGTGAGGAGTCTGGACTAGGGGTGTCCGGACAGCCGGACTATCATCATCGACGGACTCCAAGACTATGAAGATACAAGATTGAAGACTTAGCCCGTGTCCGGATGGGACTTTCCTTGGCGTGGAAGGCAAGCTTGGCGATCGGATATGTAGATCTCCTACCATTGTAACCGACTCTGTGTAACCCTAGCCCTCTCCGGTGTCTATATAAACCGGAGGGTTTTAGTCCGTGAGGACACAACCATTACAACAATCATACCATAGGCTAGCTTCTAGGGTTTAGCCTCCTTGATCTCGTGGTAGATCCACTCTTGTACTACCCATATCATCAATATCAATCAAGCGGGAGTAGGGTTTTACCTCCATCGAGAGGGCCGAACACAGGTAAAAACATCGTGTCCCTTGTCTCCTATTACCATCCGCCTAGGCGCACAGTTTGGGACCCCCTACCGAGATCCGCGGTTTGACACCGACACTGGTGCTTTCATTGAGAGTTCCTCTGTGCCGTCACCGATAGGAAGGATGCCTCTTCCCGTCTTCAAAGACGGTATCTTCGCCAAAGGAGCCTTGGCCGCCGGCCAAACTATCCGGCTGGGTGGTTTTCTAATGACCGCCTGTTCGGACACCGCTTCGACGATGACCTCTCGGGTCATCAAAAGCAATCTTCACGTCAACTCGGAATTCGCCGATTAGCCGGATCCAACAGAGCTCTCGTCCGTAAACGAACTCTTGGATCGCATCGCCGCCCTGGGAGTCGCTACAGACTACAATCAGATTGGGCTTAAAACCGATCTAAGAGATTAACTCTCCCGGGTTACCCACGTTGTGGTGGTAGAAGAACTTCTGGCGACTCTTCTCCTATATTGAAAACTAGTCATGTTCGGGCTTCCGAACCCTCCATGCCAGTTCCCGGGGGCGGACTTGATCAAGCATCGAACCTAAAGTCGGGCATCGGACGGACTCGTTGGACAACGTCCAGCGATCCAAGCTTCCAAATTCAGAAACTTCGGCCCTTGAGCCTCGAGATGGGTAGGATTCGGACTTAATTCCACCCACCCACCCGGACATATCGATCTATCTCAAATCCGGCAAGAGCCGCTGAAATAGTACATTATTCTCGGGGTGATTCCTCTGGTTATGGACGGGATAAAGGACTGCCGAGATGAAAGCATAATTTTAATTTTCTGCAATAATTGCAGACGAGGAATCTCGAATGCCGTCAGTCGCCGTGAAATTACACGCTTCACCGACTGGCATCCATAGTGCGAAAGTCTTGTGCGATGGAAGTTTCGGAACACGAAACTAAGTTTTGGGACAATCCGGCCCCGAATACAACCCTAGTCCGTAACAAAAGGTGCGGCACACTCGGGCACGGTACAAAAGCCAAAAAGCAAAAACCCCATAAAGGGCAAGGAACCGTCTTGGAGGGATGGCTCGGCGGACCTGTAAAATTCCACGATCTGAAGGCGCCACCCCAACACATAGCCTTGAGCATGTTGGATATTGCGGCGGTGGCCAAAAGTGGCGAGGAGCTTCTAGCCCGGAAAACCACTCCAACGATACCCGATCACGGTGTCAGCAGTCTTGAGACTTTCGCATCAAATAATGTGCGAAGCGAACAATCCGCAGCCTCGCCGAAGTCTACCAAGTAGCAACAACAAATCCATGGGGACACGGCCATCACCTTCAGCGCCAACAGCGAACCTAAATTCGAACAGCCCGAGCACCGGCCGCATTGGTCCTCGGTCCAATAGTGGGCGGCTTCGTCTTACCAAGGTACTCATGGATGGCGGCGATGGACTAAACCTCATCTACGAGGAAACTCTTCAAAAAATGGAAATAGACTGGAGCCGCATTGAGCGAAGCAGCACAACCTTTAGAGGAATAATCCCTAGCCGGGAAGCGCGCTGCACAGGAAAAATCACACTTGATGTGGTGTTCGGCTCGCCGGACAATTACAGGTCCGAAGAGGTCACGTTCCAAGTGGCCTCGTTCAGCAGCGGATATTACGCTATATTAGGACGAGAGGCATTCACAATTTTTCAAGCCATACCCCATTACAGGTACATGAAGCTTAAGATGCCTTGGCCCGGCAGAATAATCACTCTCGCTAGCGATCTGGACATAGCACTCCGCGCCGAAAACAAGACAGCCGCATTAGCCCTGGAGGCACTATCCGAAGCCCTAGCGGCAGAAGAACTCACTGCGCTGCGATCTATGGTTAATAGGGACGATGTGATACTCGATAAGAGATCCAAGTCCACCTCCTTTAAACCAGCAGAGGAAATAGTCAAATTCCAGATCCATCCAACAGACCCAGCAAAGACGGCCTCCATCGAGGCATAGTTGAACCCTGATGTAGATGCTGCACTGCGAGAATTCCTTCGGGAAAATTGGGACATCTTTGCCTGGCACTTTTCAGATATGCTAGGAATCCCACGCAGATTCGTAGAACACAGCCTAAACATCCTAAAAGGATTCAAGCCAGTCAAACAGGCTCTTCGGCGATTTTCCGAACCCAAAAGGCAGGCAATGGGAGAAGAGCTAGCCAAACTACTGGAAGCCGGATTCATCAGAGACATCAAACATCCGGACTGGCTAGCAAACCTGGTAATGGTACCAAAGAAGGACAAATGCTGGCGCCTATGCGTCGATTTCAAAGACCTCAACAAGGCCTGCCCAAAGGATCCCTTCCCCCTTCCCCGCATCGACAATAATCGATGCTACTGCAGGACACGATTCATTGTGCTTCCTTGATGCATACTCCGGCTACCATCAATTCAAGATGGCAGAAGCGGACCAAGCCGCAATGGCATTCATTACTCCATATGGACCATTCTGCTTCAACACGATGCCCTTCGGACTCAAAAACGTCGGCGCAACATATCAGCACATGATTCAGACATATCTGGCTACCCAAATCGGCAAAATAGTAGAAGCATACGTAGACGACGTAGTCGTCAAAACCAAACACGTCGATACTCTAGTAGACGATTTGAGGCTCACATTCGACAACCTCCGAGCATATGACATCAAGCTGAATCCGGAAAAATGCGTTTTCGGCGTACCAGCCGGAAAGCTCCTGGGCTTCATTGTATCCAGTAGAGGAATTGAAGCAAACCCAGCCAAGATCCGAGCTCTGTCACAACTAGATATTCCAAAAGACCTCAAACAAATACAAAAATTGACCGGATGCGTGGCGGCTCTAAGCCGCTTTATCTCCCGTTTGGGAGAAAAGGCATTGCCCCTCTATCACCTCCTCAGGCGCACCGAACACTTCGAGTGGACGGATGCGGCCAGCCGGACTCGAAGAAATAAAAGCCATATTGGCAACAAATCCGGTCCTGGCTACGCCTAACCTGGGCGAACCAATGTTGTTATACATCGCGGCAACACATCAAGTTGTGAGCGCGGTACTTGTCGTTGAACGAGAAACAAAAGGGCATAAATTCCCTCTTCAAAACCCGTGTACTACGTATCCTTTGTCTTAACTCCTGCAAGTCCGTTACCGCACTATCAAAATATAAGCGTCGCGATGTTCATGGCATCCGGAAGCTCCGACACTACTTTCAAGAGTGTTCGATAACAGTGGCGTCCGAAGTACCCCTCAATGACATTATAAACAACCGCGACGTGATGGGCAGGATTGCAAAATGGGCCATCGAGCTCCTACCATTTGATATAACTTACAAACCTAGGCGAGCTATAAAGTCGCAAGTCCTGGCTGACTTTGTCATTGAATGGTGAAGCGAACTCCCTAAAGAATACGGCGCATGCTCCAATTGGATTATGCACTTCGACGGCTCCAAAATGTTGGCCGGCTTGGGGGCTGGCATCGTATTGACGTCCCCAACCGGGGACACAGTCCAATACGTACTTCAGATAATGTACATGGACTCCAACAATGCAGCCGAATAGGAGGCCCTCCTACATGGCCTCCGGATGGCAATCTCCATGGGCATTCAACACCTAGAGGTGCGCGGGGATTCAAACCTTGCAATATCCCAAGTAAATAGAGACTTTGACGCCAAGGATCCGAAAATGGCAGCCTATCGCAACGCTGTCCTAAAAATGTCAGCCCGGTTTGAAGGACTTGAATTCCACCACGTAGCCTGGGATAATAACCAAGCAGCCGACGTATTGGCACACATCGGCACGAAACGCACGCTGTCCCTCATAACATCTTCCTAGAACGGCTCTTTAAGCCATCCGTACTATGGGAAGAGGAACCAGAAATAACAACCCAGAAGCAGCCGCACCACCCAACACAGAACAATCTGACATAATCGGCGACTCAGCCTATGAAATAACGCCTTCAGCCCACGAAATAATGGTAGTAATTGCCCCGTGGACAGAACCATTCCTAGCCTACCTGATTAGGCAGGAGCTTCCCGAAGACCAAAACAAGGCTCGCTGCATAGTTCGGCGGTCTAAAGCCTACAAGGTCCATGAGGGGGAAATTTACAAGAAAAGCACAACCGGAGTCCTTCAAAGGTGTATCTCCGAAGAGGAAGGGCGAAACCTTCTGGCTGAAATTCATGCCGGACTAGGCGGACACCACGCCGCAGCCCGGCCCCGTAGGCAAGGCATTACATGCAGATTTTATTGGCCGACGCCCGGCAGATGCTCGGGACTTAGTTCAAAGATCGTCGGTTGTCGCTCTTTGCGAATCGAGCCATATGCCACCCACGCCCTCAAAACTATACCCATTACACGGCGTTCATGTGCAGGGGCTTGACATGGTTGGACCCCTTAAAGGGAACCCACAAACAAAGGTACCTATTGGTCATGGTGGACAAATTCACCAAATGGATAGAGGCCAAGCCAGTTCAAACGGCAGAGTCCGGACCAGTGATAGACTTCATATCCGGGGTAGTACACCGTTATGGTGTCCCCCATAGCATCATTACCGATAACAACACGAACTTCATGGCCGACGAGGTTAAATTATGGTGCAAAAATATGGGCATTAAGCTCGATTACGCTTTAGTCAATCATCCTCAAACCAACGGTCAAGTGGAACAAGCAAATGGTCTAATAATGAGCGGCATCAAACCCAGACTAGTGCGGTCCCTTACGAAATCTGACACGCACTGGGTAGAGGAGCTCGACTCCGTACTCTGGGGGCTGCGGACAACGCCCAACCGTACTACGGATTCACACCATTTTTATGGTATCTGCGCAGAGGCGGTTTGCCTGCGACATCATTCATGACTCACCTCGCGTGCGCATATACGAAGAAAGAGAAGCCGAGCTGGATTGGCGGGACAGCTTGGGCGCATTGGAGGAAAACGCGGCGTCGCCAAGGCTCGTTCCGCATTCTATCGCGATGGGCTCGAAGATATCAAAGAGAAGCACGGGCTAAGACTTACAATGTTGGCGAACTAGTTCTCGCCGCGGACAAGAAAAAGGACAAGCTCAAGCCCAAATGGGAGGGCCCTTCATTATCGATCAAGTCGACGGCGGAGCGCACCGTCTGCGAAATCGTCGGACAACCGACTCGAGCCAAACCCATGGAGCAACCCGCCTCCGAAGATTCTACGCCGCGCCGGACTAAGAGTTCGTCTCCTTCCCCCGTCAAAATTTTTACACTTCAGCTGTCTTTTGTTTCTCTTTTTTCTCTCACCCTTTTCATAAAGCCCTTAAAGGCCTACTTGCGCATTGTTACGACACACTTGATGTGCTATCCGCACTCATTATACACGGGGCTTCTTTACGAAGCTTACTTATAAGGGCTTCATGCCCAGACACATGTCAAACTTCCACATGTACCTTTTATTCACCATTATATGCATCAATATGACTTAAGTTTTGGCCAAGCTGGGTTGCTGGCTCTGTGCTTACCCCTCGTTCCCGATTGTTCGGCTAGGAGGTAAAGGAGCACCTCTGCGATTATTCTTGCCGGTCACCGGATGTGTACCTCGGACTGGGTGAAGCCGAAAGCTAGTGTTCTTAAGGGAATATTCGGTCGGTGACTTGAAAGATGATTTTTTACCTATTTATTTATCTGCCCCCAGATGTTTTCCTGCTCTTTTCGCGGTCCGGACATGCACTTTAGGGCATGCCTCCCTGGGAAAGGAACCCTTAACGGAACTATTCTCCTGGAAGATGTTTCTTACTAACCATGTAATATAACATAACTAGTTGGACACTTGCACGATAAAGCACTAATGACCCTACTTTGGTCTCCATGCATGCCCGGTTGTTTCTTAAGCGCCAAGGTATTGGACACACTCAGGACTCTAGGGTCCCGAGGTTGAAGCGAAAAGGTCGGCAAAGACAAACGATCTACAATCCGGCTAGAAGGCATTTTACATGTCATTTTAAAATACATTGTCAAATCGACTGACTGTATTCCTCCTCAATCCCATCTAACAGGCTGTCTAATTTACAGTCCCGTTGGGAATATTTAGCGGTCAACTCTACTTGGCCGTACACTAAACTCACAGGGATCTCCTTCCCATCGGCCCCCACAGGTCCGACCTTGGCCATGTGGTTGGGATCCGCCTTCTTGTACCGCGTCTTCACCATGGCCCAGGCCTCCCTGGCACCTTGGCGGCAGGCCGAAATCTTCCATTAACGGAAGCGCTACCGCGCTCCTTGAAGCTTCTCCGCAAGCTCTCCAAGGCCCTCGGGTAGGGAGAGGGACGACCATAAAGCACGGGCGATGCCGCTCGCCGCTGCCCGAACTCGTTCGGCGGTTGCACCAACTTCGGGAAGTTGATCACCCGTTGATACGGGCATCTCCTCCAGCAGGCGACTGTGAGCACACCTCTGAGACATATTTTGTCAATTGACTTCCTCGCCGAACTCTTCTTTTCAAAGGAGTTCGCTCAAGCACTACTATAGATGCGCGACGAAGCCGCTGATTCTCCTTCACGGAGCAGACAGCTCGGCCCGAACACCTTTCAGCTCTTCTCCAAGCTGGGTGTGGGCATCCTGAGTTTGTTCCTTTCTGCTGCACCTTTGTCGGCACCCTCTCGCCGACCTTGGTGTGGCGCGATGAGTTCTTGCTTGTGGGATCCGGTCCGCAACACCTGCAATGTCATTGTCAGACTTACACGCACGCCGCACACCGATTATCTTGTTGAAATAATGTGTTACCAGGAGGGGTCTCTGTGTTTCCTCCTACGGCAGCTAGTGCGGCCTCGAGTTGGGCCTTGCACTCTTGTAGCTCCTGGGACAACTGGGTATTCTTCTCTGTAAGATCCTGCATATCAAATGATCCTTAAATCAGTTACTCTAACTACTTTAAGTCTCGGGGGCTACTAGCATATACAACTATTAAAATCTCTTACCCGTATGTCCTTTACATACTGCTCCGTGGCTCTGGTCAAACCATCTTGAGCAGCACAGAGGTGCGCGTCCCCCGTGTTAAAGGCATTCAATGCCTCAGGGGAGAAGCACGTGTCACGAAAAACTGTCCGGTGGCGCCTATGGTTCATGGCGCTCTCCACCTCAGACCTGGTGGCAGACACACTGTCGGCATCCTCCGTTGGAGGAGTATCCGGCTCGCGCCTTGCGCTCGCCTCCCCTCGAGACCAGTGTTGGAGCACTGGCTGGCAGAGGCTTGGTTGGCAACCTCTACGCCCACAGTCCGGCGGGCACTCTTTCTCCTGCAAAAGTCATGAGCATTCAAACACTTCCTAGGAACTTTGTCCTAAATAACAACCGCGAGCTATACCTTTGCGGCAACGTTTCGACCCGCGCCGCACTCCTCTTTCGCCTGCTGGGCCGGACTGAGCCTTGTTGGCCAGCTGCCGTGGGCTCGGCCTCCTGCCTTGAAGGCACCTCCTGCGAGACACCATTGTATACGGTGGTCAAAAATGCGCAAGGACGAAATAATGGTGTCAGGACTTCGGTCACAATCACCTGGGGAGCCGGAGATAGGCCGGGGTAGTCAGCCGTAATGGCGACTAGAGCATTGTCCATGCTGAGTTGATGGAACACCCCGTCGATTAGCTCCACCTTTATGTCCGGATCCTCTTCGGAGGCCGGATCAAGGGATCTTTCCGGATCCTCGGGTTGTGGAGCCGGACTATTAAATCGTAAAGTAAGGTACTTAACTTTGAAAGCATGGGTCGGATAAACAAAGTCTCCGCTTACCCAGCGCCGAGGGTTATTCATGGAGAACCCGTTCAATGGGCTCGTCTGGAGAAAGTCCTCCTTCTCCCACTTGTACAGGCCGGATAGAATCTTCACCAGATCCTCGGCCGATCCCGGCCCTTTGCGGCCATGACGAGTGGCATCATTCTCCCCATTGAAATCCCACATGGGGTGGCCCCTGTATTGCAGCGGCTGCACCCCCCGCATAATGCACGTGGCCATGACTCCAATCATGGTCAATCCGGAATGGGCCAGTAACCTTATCCGGCCCATCAAATAATGGACGCTCTTGTCTTCCTCCAGCTGGGGGCTCCGCGGACGCCAACTCAGGCGTTTCTTCAGAGGAGCATTGCTGAACTCCGGGAGGCCGATCCGAACAGGGTCCGGCAGCGGAGCGTCTTCTACATAAAACCATTCTGAAGGCCAGTCTTCAGACGCCTTCTTAGGGGTTCCGGATGGATATCCGGTCGGCGATCGCCATATTTGGCACCGCCCACTTGATATATGGACCCCTCGTGAGAGCGGGGTACGAGGCGAATAACCTCTTCCACAGCGCAAAATGGGGCTCGATGCCCAGGAATAGCTCGCAAAGAGCTACGAAGCCCGCAATATGCTGAAGCGAGGCGGGCGTGAGGTGATGGAGCTGGAGTCCGTAGAACTCCGAAGCCCGCGGAGGAACGGATGTACAGGAAATCCGAGCCCCCTTATCAGATAGGGGATGAAGCATACCCGCTCCCCTTTGTTGGGACTAGGGGTGGCCTCCGCTTGCTTCCCACCTTTGTAGGTGGCCAGCCCGACTCGAACCGAGACCATAAAGGCCGGAGGAAGGTATCCCTCCGCTTGGAGCGTCACCAGCTCGTTGTGCGGGACAGAACATCTCCAATCTCCGGGCAGAGGGCTGGGAGCGCGAGAAGAGGAGCTGCGTCGACGGTCCATGATGGAATGGATTCTTGGTCAGAGGCGCTCCGATGAGTACTCGCGGAAGGAAGATGGTGTGATTTGGATTTGGATTCTTGCCTCTCTTATAGGCAGATTGTTTGCGCAGCTAGGGGGTAAAACATAAAAGATACCCTGGCTTTTCGCATTCGTGCGACGCATGGAAGAAGGCCATTATTGGGCGTAGAAGCCAAGAAGCGCAACATTGGTAAGGGGCGGACACATTCGGCGGTACATGGAACTTGAAGGAGAACCGCCTTGCAACACGAAGACAATATATACCTTTGGACTCGTCATCGTTGAAGCCTGGTTCGGGGCTACTAAGGAGTCTGGACTAGGGGTGTCCGGACAGCGGACTATCATCATCGGCGGACTCCAAGACTATGAAGATACAAGATTGAAGACTTCGCCCGTGTCCGGATGGGACTTTCCTTGGCGTGGAAGGCAAGCTTGGCTATCTGGATATGTAGATCTCCTACCATTGTAACCGACTACTGTGTAACCCTAGCCCTCTTGGTGTCTATATAAACCGGAGGGTTTTAGTCCGTAGGACACAACCATTACAACAATCATACCATAGGCTAGCTTCTAGGGTTTAGCCTCCTTGATCTCGTGGTAGATCCACTCTTGTACTACCCATATCATCAATATCAATCAAGCAGTAGTAGGGTTTTACCTCCATCGAGAGGGCTCGAACCTGGGTAAAAACATCGTGTCCCTTGTCTCCTGTTACCATTTGCCTAGACGCACAGTTCGGGACCCCCTACCCGAGATCTGCCGGTTTTGACACCGACAGTATGATTGTACTTTTTATTTATGGTGCTGTCCTACGGTGCCCTCCGTCTCACGCAAACATGAGGGGTCCCCGCTGTAGGGTGTTGCAATACATTCATGATTCACTTATGGTTGGTTGCGAGAGTGACATAAGCTTAAACCCGAGTAGGTGGCACTGGTACGCGTCGGTGCTATACAAATAGTTTTTAACCCCTTTCCGTGATGACATTTGGAACCGTCGCCAAGTGAGTATGGGCAATAGGGGGTCCTTCCCACACGACCCAGAAACCGTCGGGGATAGGCCCTCTTGGCACATAGGCTGGGGCAAAATGAGCTCGTGTGTGATCGGGCGAGGCATCGAAACCCAATCGTTTCCGTTCATATGTACATCCCACATGGTGAATCCCAGAAAAACATTTCCGTTCTTATGTATATCACACACAGTCAATCCAAGGAATATGTTTCCGTTCGTATGTACATCCCACATAGTTTTATGTATAGGCTTGTGTGTGAAAGGTGTAACTATCACAGACGCTCTGCCTTGGTTAAATATTTGCTTTTATCAACTACATCACACATGATTTGATGAAGAAAACAATGTGGCATTGGACTATCCATAACAAGCGATTTTACTACCAGAACCGTTTGCAAAGTTCCACGGCCGTCTGTTCTCTTTTTACATCGCACATGTTGTTTTCTTTCTAACCATGTGCACATTATTTTATTAGCTACTGTATATTTTTATTTTTGCCTGTAATTTATTATTTGAATTGGAAATTTTGAATATGAAACATGCAATTCAAATTCTCAGCACAATGGTTCAACAACGCATCCATAAATAAAATTGCTAGTACAATATGTTCAGTAATTACAGGATTAGACATCAGTTAACTATGATGAACCACAATATTTAAAGGCGGTAAAGGTGAAGAGACAAGTGTAAATCATTTTGACTGCCGATGGTGTTGAAGAAGCAGAATGCCCATAATATGCCTTCCTGCATGCCATAGGCACGAACCACTTTTGTCCAACCCCTTGTGACGATCGCCCGCCCATCCTTCACCGCCTTCAGGAAGACTTCTAGAGCATTATCATGGTAGCATGAATTATATACTTTAACCTTAGTTGCCTCCACTCCGGTCATGTAGTGCGCAAGGTAATCATCAGTAAATAGCTTCGGAAACCACTGAAACGAGGAAA
This sequence comes from Aegilops speltoides, assembly GCA_021437245.1. Lineage (NCBI taxonomy): Eukaryota > Viridiplantae > Streptophyta > Magnoliopsida > Poales > Poaceae > Aegilops > Aegilops speltoides. The sequence continues at coordinate 43,193 of JAHHZJ010003708.1, forward strand.
ATATCAGATACTGAGGTCAAATAGAGTAACTTGTTGTGGGTAGGGGGAAAAGGAAACACATTACTTACCATCCTAAAGTTCACTGTTGTCTTGGACAAAGTGTAAATAAAGATCTTAATTCCAATCACCCGTTTCTTTCGCCTAATAATCTTTCTTAGTTTCCTCACTTGACGCTTGTTCATGAATATCTCATTGCCCCATACACAAAAGGATCGAAGCGTGGATCAGTACCACTCATATATGTACATACAACAAACCAGTAAATGTTAGAAACTAAACTGAGATTGCACAAATGATGTAAAATATAACTACCTATGTTCCTAAGTACAAGTATTTTTTTAGAGTTTTCAATATGAACTACATACGGATGTATTTAGAATTATAGATATAGTTTAGATTAGAATCTAGATTCACTCATTTTGCTCCATATGTAGTCTATATTGGAATCTCTAAAAATACTTATATTTAGGAATAGATGGTGTATAAGACATGGGATGCAGCTAACCTCGACGACAAACAACAACATCACCCATTGTAGCCCCGTTTAAGTACATGGAAAGCCGATGTTAATTACAACAGGGTTAACATCCACCAAAAATAGCAAATGGTAATAAAACGGCGCATCTGTAGTGATATATTCATTGCGAAAGAGTAGCACGGTAGCAAAGGGACGAATTAAAAATGGATACAACTGTTAATTGTAACAGGCTTAACAACATCCTAATTCATGTTTTGTAAGTTTGTAGCCATTGAAATACAACTCTTTAAAAATAGATACAATCGTTAATTGCAACAGGCTTAATGGCCATTGAAACCGTACTGATAAAAATGCAATTGGCAGAGTTAAACATCACAAGGCAGGTGCTGCCAGAGCAAATAATGGCCCGGTGTCTATAAAAAGGTAGGGAAAATAGCTAAAACATGTTAGGCATGTTTACTACAACATGCTTAATACATCGACTGTACAAAACATAGCCATTAATTGCAACTGGTATTGGTAAGATTGAACTGGTGAGTACATACTTGGTAAGTCCTGAGAGGTAGTTGCTGGGGCACTTCATCTTGGCCAGAGCCCGCCCAAAGTCAGCGGCAAAGGAGTCAAGCTGTTCCTCCGGGTTGAAGCATGGACCACTGCCACTGACATGTGTACCTATAGGCAACCAGTAAATGGTAGAAGTTAAACTGCAATTGCACAAATGATGTGAAATACTGTAAGACATGGGATGCAGCTAACCTTGACGGCAAACAATAGCATTGGCTGTTATGACCCTACGTAAGTACATGGACATGCATGTTAAGTACAACAGGGTTAGCATCCACCAAAAATAGCAAATGGGCAGCATCTCTAGTATATCTTCATTGCGGAGTGTAGCATGGTAGCAAAGGGATAGATTATAAAATGGATACAACTGTTAATTGCAACAGGCTTAACAGCATCCTAAGTCATGTTTTGTAAGTTTGTAGCCATTGAAATACAACTGTTTAAAAATGGATACAACTGTTAATTGCAACATGCTTAATAGCCATTGAAACCGGTACTGATAAAAATGCAATTGGCATAGTTAAACATCACAAGGCAAGTGCTGCCAGAGCAGAGAATGGCCCAAATGTCTATAAAAAGGTAGGGAAAGTAGCTAAAATGTGTTAGGCATGTTTACTAGAACATGCTTAATACATAGACCGTACAGAACATAGCCATTAATTGCAACTAGTATTGGTAAGATTGAACTAGTGAGTACATACTTGGTAAGTCCTGAGAGGTAGTTGCTGGGGCACTTCATCTTGGCCAGAGCCCGCCCAAAGTCAGTGGCGGCGGAGGTGAGCTGTTCCTCCGGGTCGAAGCGTGGATTAGTGCCACTAACATGTGTACCTACAGGCAACCAGTAAATGGTAGAAGTTAAACTGCACTTGCACAAATGATATGAAATACTGTAAGACATGGGATGCAGCTAACCTCGACGGCAAACAACAACATTGACCGTTATGACCTTGTGTAAGTACATCGACAGGCATGTTAAGTACAACAAGGTTAGCATCCACTAAAAATAGCAACTGGGCAGCATCTCTAGTGATATCCTAAGTCATGTATTGTAAGTTTGTTTCTGGTATTGGTGAAATTGAGCTAGACACAGTAATATTTGAACTTCACACAGTGTGGAGTACTGAAATAAACAAGGCACGAACATGCTTAATACATCAACCGTACAAATCATAGCCATTGCAAGTGGTATTGGTAAGATTTAGCTGGTTAGATCTTACCTGTTAAGTCCTGGGGGTAGTCGCTGGGGCACTTCATCTAGGCCAGAGCCTGCACCACGTCGTCGTCGGCGGAGGTGAGGTGTTCCTCCGAGTCAACACGCACAGTGGCCATCGCGCCATGGACCGCCATCAGCTCCTGGCGGTGGGGATTTGGAGGCATGAGGATGTTTCGCAAGCACCATTTAAGCAATCAGGCAGGGGCCATGATAGAGATCGGTGGGTTACCTGACTGGATCCGAGTAGAACGTAGATGTGGTTGAAGCTGTGGTTGCGATGGCGACGGTTTGAGATGCCGGTAGGGGGAGGCACAAGCGGGGATATTGAGGAAATTTGATGGGTGGGGATGTGGTTGGAGGAATAAATTCTGAAATCGCGCGCCTAATGAAAATTTCGCAACGAAATTTGAAACTTGGGCGGGGGATACACACAACACAAATGAAGCACGTAAAATAATCGTGTGCGAGAAAACAGAAAATTGGCAGATCCCGTCTCCAAAAAAATGTACACATGTAGTTGATTTTTCGGTCAATGGTACGCCTGTTTTTTTAGGAAACATCGCACATGTAACTGACTTATGGATCATTAATGCAAAAAAACGCAGACAGGTACGACATAGAAACCGTGTGTTTTGTGATGTTCTAATGATTAATGCAAAAAAATATGCACGAGCACACATGCTAATCAACGCTCAAATCCCTCAAAGGATGCTCTTACCGACATTGTACATTAGTACTACAAACTTAAAGTACTACTGGTACTACAAACTTAAACTACTTCTCACATGCTGCCATCGGGGCATGCTTGCCAGACACCGACATTCTCCTTCCCGACCTTGTAGGCGGCAGCCCCACCGTGCTTTGATCTCCGCCAAGCTCTCCTCACCACAACATGTGGCCCTTCTTTCTTGCGGTGGCGGGACTCACTTTTCTTGACTGCGTTCTACCTTTTCCGCTCCTTCTGTGCGCCTTTGGACGCCTCTAGATCCTCCACCCATTCGGCCATGGCAGCCTCAAAGTCCGCCCATGTAACTGTGTGGCTGCCGGCGGTGATGAACTCGGTGCGGCGAGATGCCATTGCTTCCTTAACATGTGTGCGGTCGCAGGCAGCGAGGAACATGGCGCAAGTGGGATGCCATCACTTCCTTACCAGTTACCATGCGTCGCGGTGCCATGGACGGCGCCTGGAGAGAACTCTGGGATGGAGGGGCCGGGCAGCCATACAGTGCGGTGGTATTCAAGAGCTCAACGACAAACTACAACAGAAATTTGGCTTCCCTTACAGCTTTGCTCGTTCATTATCACACACGATTCATCTCCGTCGCTTCCGAAAACAGTGTACAACCTATTGTGTGTTGCGTTATGATTGGCTGGAACCCCAGCCATGCGAATCACGCGTGTGCACTGTAGGATGCGCCACGATTGAACGACAATCCACGTCCCTCACATCACACCCGTGCAGCTATAGCTGGATTGGATTTATATGCGCTAAATGCTTAGAAAATGCACATAATCCCCTAAATATGGTAAATGAGCCCAAAAAATGCAAAATTTGAACTCGGTGATTTGCAGGGTGTATGTTTGTCGCAGAAAAAATACTCCAGGGCAAAGAATGAAGAAAATTTGGATTCCCCTTCAATCTTGGTGATTTCCCTCTCGAGAACATGGAACTTCTTTGGCGATGGTTCAATTTATGAAGGGCGTGCATGACGACATAAGACAAACCTTCTCAAATTTTTACCAGGGCATGGTGAGGTCATACCATGGCACACCATGCTAGGTGTCATGTTTTTCAAGCATTTATTCCATTTTATATATAGTTGAAAACCCAATAAACAAACGTTTGTGGTTGACTATTGCCACACATTTCATCAAAATATCTGTCCATTCCTTGTAAAAGGCATGAGAATTTACTAAATGGCACGAGCATGGTTTTCCAGGCCGTTCTGGTACACCGTTTCATGCACCGATTGTTTGAACTTGAATTATGTGCATTAATGCCTAGGAAATGCACATAATCCCCTAAATATGGAAAATGAACCCGGAAAGGTGCCAAATTTGAACACGCTGATTTGCAGGGTGTATGTTCATCGTAGGAAAATACTCATGGACAAAGGATAAAGAAAATTTGGAGCCCCCTTCAATCTTGTTGTTTTCCCCCTCGAAACCATAAAACTTCCTCGGTGGTGGTTCGATTTATGAAAGGCGTGCATGATGACATAAGGAAAACATTCTAAAACTTTTACCAGGGCACGGTGAGGCCATACCATGGCACCACACCAGGCGTCATGTTTCCAAGCATGTATTTCATTTTTGTATAGTTGTTAACCCAGTAAAAGAAGCGTTTATGGTTGACTACTGCCACACATTTCCTTGAAATATCTGCCCATTCCTTGTAAAAGGCATGGGAATGTACTAAATAGCACGAGCTTGGTTTTACAGACCGTTCTTGTGCATCTTTTCATGCGCCGATTGTTTGAATTTGAATTATGTGCATAATTAATGCCTAGAAAATGCACATAATCCCCTAAATATGGTAAATGAGCCCGGAAAAATGTCAAATTTGAACACGTTGCATTTGAGGCGGTATGTTGATTGTTGGAATAAAAACTGAACGACAAACTAGGACGGAAATTTGGATTCCCCTTCAATATTGGTGATTTCCCTCTTGAAAGCATTGAACTTCCTCGGTGATGGTTCGATTTATGAAGGGCGTGAATGACGACATAAATCAAACCTTCTCAGCTTTTAACCAGGGCATGGTGAGGCCATACCATGGCACCATGCTAGGTGTCATGTTTTTCAAGCACGTATTTCATTGTTCTATAGTTGATAACCCAGTAAATGACGCGTTTGTGGTTGACTATTGCCATGCATTCCCTTCAAATCTCTGCTCATTCTTTGTAAAAGGCTTGATAATTTACTAAATACCATGAGTGTGGTTTTTCCAGACTATTCTTGTGCACCGTTTCAAGCACAAATTGTTTGAATTAGAATTATATGCATTAATGCCTACAAAATTCACATAATCTCCTAAATATTCTAAATGAACCCGGAAAAGTGTCAAATTTGAACACGGTGATTAGCAGGGTTTATGTTCATCATAGAAAAAAAATTCATGGATGAAGGACAAAGGAAATTTGGATTCCCATTCAATCTCGGTGATTTACTATCGCACACGATTCATCTCCGTCACCTCTGTGAACCGTCTGTGTTCACTCACACATGCAAAAGGAAAAAGAAAACCCTCGCCCACTTTGTCCCCACCCACTCGCCGCGGACTCCTCCGCAACTCTGCACCTCATCAACTTCTATCATGGAAGCCACCCTAAGCTCGACGGCTGTTGTCGACGGGCGTAGGTCACGCTCCAAACGGCACGGGATTTCGCTCTTATCGCTTTCCGTCGCCTATGTACTCCAGCATTCTAGACTCTGGTCAACTGGGGTTTTCTATGGGATTGGGCCAGGGATTTTTCTCATGGAGAAGGTAATCAACTTAGCGAAATATTTACTCGTCTCTTATCGCAGTCCGTCCATCGTTGTTAATCAACCAGCGGAAATCGCCGTGGAATCATTTTTTTTCTAGTTGATTCGTGGGTGTTCATTCATGTGTCCATAGTGCGATCACAAATTGGGCAAGTGTGGTTGTGGCTAGTCGGAAACAAAGATCTATCTCACCATTCTGGATGACTTTAGGGAGCGCTTGGTATGTTCAATCTCAATTCTATATTTTTGTACTTTTCTTTCATCTATATATTCACCTATTCTATTACTTACTCCCATATTTGCATCTTTCTCTGTTATTTCAATATATCTAATTTACGATCTTAATTTTCATTTCAAGCAGTACATCCCTTGCTTTGCAAGAACAAGAGTAGAAGGAAATCTTGGGCTTTACTTTGTTGATGACTCCCAGGATGTCATATTGACAACGCTGCATGGATTTACAATGACGGTTAACGTAAAACTTGATAAAGATGGTCAGTCCTTCTTTAATGCGGACCTTTGGAGAAAAATGTCTAAGTGTTATGAACTGAAAGCTGGCAATAAAATTCTAGTGCATACACCACAACCTGGTATAATTAACATGGATGTTTACTTCCCCAACGTCATCAGCCGATCAAAGTTTGATCGAGGATAGTGTCCTTTCAACTTTCTCCATGCTGTCATATTACTTAGCAAAATCGGGGTATTTGTTCTGACTAATTGATCACTATTTAAGCAGCCAATTGTGATTTCATATTCTGACTCCGTTCCTAGGTAGTATCAAATTCTATTTACCAATTTATGCGCACTATATATTCTTATGCCATGTTTTGAATAAATAATACCTTTCCACATTTTAAGAAGGATATGTTGGATGCATATTGAATGATCTGTATGTTACTTAGCGTACCAAATTTCACTGGAAGGACTTGAAGCATGTCATAAACTTTGTTGATAATCTGACATAGATAGCACAACGTATGAATGCTAGATTTTCGATGGGATTAATTAGACCTATGATGCACACATTGGACAAGACCATTTGTGTGCACAAAACACTGGTAAAAAGTCTTATTTTAATGTTGATGCTCATAATCTATATATATCTTTAATGATATGTTACAATTGGTTTTTATCCTATATGTCAATAGGAATTGCCCGTTGTAGCAGTTCCTGGATCGATTTCCCGGCATAGTCGAATTACACTTGTGCCTCCTAATAACGCCAAAGTGATTGCAAGGTACTGCATTTCCTGCAGAAATGGAACCATTCAAATTAACAAGTTCTCGCTTGTCGTGGCAATGCATCCATATTGGAAAATTGGAGACACTGTTCTACTCATGCTCTACCAAGGCATAGTAGGGCTCTTCCTTTTCATTGACGAGATGTCGAGTCGCCGTGATCAAGCTGCTTCCAGCGGATAGTTGTGGTTTTTGGCCCTCAGCCTCTTAAAATGTGCTACCTGTTCCTATGTTAAGTATGTAGATATGGACCATATGGTTGTTGGCCCTTAGCCTCTTAAAATGTGATAGTTGTTACTATGTTAAGTATGTAGATATGGACCATATGGTTGTCAAAACCGTGTTACGAAGATCCTCCTTTTGTCGAATAGTGTAACCACTATATACATGTTACTCAAATGTTGTTAGCCAAGTTCTTAATTTTTCATGGACAATATTAGTATCGTACACAGTTCATTGAGTTTAAGCATGTGCCCGATGTCCAGAAGGCATTTGCATATTAACTGTCCATATTGTAAATTCACACACATGTTAACATAAGGAAACGTATGTGTAACTTACTAATCATCGCACACGAGTACTCGCAGACGCACCATGTGCGATACTCCTAGCCACCGCATGCAACTACTTTGCATTTTTCAAAGATTTTGTACACGTAATCACACATGAACTAATCAGTATTAACCGTCGTGTTGTAATTCCTCATCATAAGCAGTTCATCCAAAGTAATTTGTTTGCCACGTATCACACACATCTTGTTTACATGACTCGTTTGTGTTCTTTTGGCTCATTTGAAATAGCTCATCCATGTGAACTATATGCCGCATATCACACACATCTTGTTAAGTTGAACCGTTTCTGTTGTGGTCCCTAATCAAAAATAGTTCGTCCAAGTGAACCGTATGCTGTATACTGCACACACATTGATATTGCCGCCCATTTTTGTTGTTCTGCCTATTGTAAACAGTTCAAATGGATTAACCATGTGCCCTGCATCTCACATGTAACTAAAATCTGAACTGTGTTTGATGGCTCCGCCATCGCAAACATTTTGCACCTTTTTTATGGTTTTTACACCACCATTTGCGATTATTACATCACACACAGTTTTGTCAAAGGGTCTCTAATCATAGTGTCGCGTTAGCATTATCCTGTAGTAGTGTGGGTTGTTGCGTATGGGATAAATAGGACTTGATACTTAATGCTATGGTTGGGTTTCACGACCTTAGTGATCTTTAGTAGTTGCGGATGCTTGCTAGGGGTCCAACCATAAGTGCATATGATCCAAGTAGATAAAGTATGTTAGCTTATGCCTCTCCCTCATATAGAATTGCAAGAATGATTACCGGTACTTGTTATCAATTGCCTAGGGACAAATGACTTTCTTGTTGACAAAAGCTATCTAGTTTTTATTACCTTGCAATTTATTCATAGTTTTATTCTCGCAAAGTACTCATAGTTTTATTCTTGCAAATTAGTTTCATACTTGTTCTAGATAAAGAAAACGTCAAGTGTGCGTAGAGTTGTATCGGTGGACGATAGAACTTGAGGGAATATTTGTTCTACCTTTAGCTCCTCGTTGGGTTCGACACTCTTATTTATCGTAGAAGGCTACAAACCATCCCCTATACTTGTGGGTTATCAGCCGACGATAATTACATGCCGGAGTCCAAGGAAGACGAGAGCCTCGTAACCAGGACTACATCCACTACAAAAAAAGACACATGCGTGACATTTTGGGCCAAACGAATTTTTTTCTGTCATGCTTATGACACTTCTATGACTATAATTGTGACAAACCCGGTATCATCATAGATGTGGTGGGCTCATACTTCTGTGAGAAAAAATAATGACAGAAAATGGACCTTTTGTCCTGGGCGGGCTAGAGACACAGCTGCATGACATTCTTTGAGCCGTCCATGACGGAAAAAACCGTGGTAGAAGCGAGGGCGAGGAAAATATTGAGGAGTTCCTGGTTACGGTGGGTGATCGGGGGTCGAGGAATGCACGTTTCTCTCATACACGTACGCGCGTGGGTGCGAGGCGTTCGGCTCTAACTGAACTCGAGCGAGGCGATCGCCTATTGAACCTGAGCGATTGCACCGCATGCTACGCGTTACTGAACCCGTGCGGTCGATTAATGGTTGTTAACTGAACTTGATCGAGCGATTCCTTCACTACTGCTGCTAACTGAAGCCGATCGAACCTGCTGCCTCTTGATGAACAGTGAGCGTTGTTGGGGGGTTGGATGAACAGTTCCTAGTGGGGGGGTGTGGATGAACAGGACCCCGTGGTAGTAGAGGTCGTTGCGGCTGGATGAACATGACCACGATCGATCGAGCCGGTTGGGGGTGGATGAACAGGACCACATGGAGGGCTGGATGAACAGGACGACCCCGTGGAGGGCTGGTTGAGCGAAGAGCTGATGGAGGGATGGATGAACAGTAGCCCGTGGAGGCATGGTTGAACAGGACCCCGTGGAGAGGGCTGGTTGAACAGTAGCCGGTGGAGGAATGGTGGAGGCTAGATGAACAGGAGCCCGTGGATGAACAATCACAGGTGGAGGCTGCAGGAGGTCGACGGTGGATGAACAGTAGCCCATGGAGGCTGGAGGAGGTCGAGGTGGAGATGAACAGTATCCCATGGAGTTCCGCTTTGCGGTATGCCACACCCCTCCCAATGAACAGGACCCCCGTTTCGACCGTAGCACTCCAACACAAGTCCGTTTCCTCTGTTTTGCGGTACGCCACACCCCTCCCGATCAACAGGACCCCGTTTCAACTGTAGGAGGTCCAAGAGAAGTCCGTTTCCTCCATTTTGCGGTACGCCAGACCCCTCTGATGAACACAAGGCCGTTTCATCTGTTTTGCGGTATGCCACGCCTCATTTTGATCGGCTGTTCTGTCCAAGCCGGTTGGCTCCCAATGAACACGACGTATTTCGACCCAGTCGGTTACCTCCCGATGAATAGGACGCTGTTTCTCTGTTTCGACCCAACCAGTTCGCTGCCAGATGAACAGGACAGCGTTGCTGCCATCCGTTGCCTCTCCATGTACACAAGCCCTGGTCGTTCGTATATATGCGCGAGTACGCGCTCAAGACCCCGCCCGTATGTACATACGTGGCCGTATTTTTTGCCCTGTGGACATATGTACGTGTACACGGTTTAGATGGGACAGCCTAAACTGCTACGTGGGGGGCTCTACTATGACATGTGCTGCTACTTACTCGGCCACGGTACATCGTTGCAGAGCGACCGATCAACCAGTATGTACGTACATGTTCCAACAAGATAGAGAACGGTATGTACGCTTCGACCGGGTGGGTCCCAGCTGTCAGGGAGGATAAGGACGCACTTCCTTGCGTGCGAAGATATAGCTGCTGGGTCCTAGCTGTCAGGGGAATCTTTTTTTTGCTCGTAATAAGGATGTACTTCATTGCATGCGAAGATGTAGCTGGTTGGTCCCAGCAGTCAGGGGGAGAAAACATTATTTTTCAGGGTAAAAAGGATGCAGTTGCATGCATGCGTCCATGGGCATGGTGCGTCCCCACTGTCAGCCTCTCACATACAGTCATCTTCCAATGACTCTCTTTTGTTGACCACGTTGACCACACCGTGCCAAGAACACCAAGGCCGGTGGACGACGGCGAGGCCTCAGACTAGAACGACCCGGAGATGGGGAAGACGCGGCAGTGGATTCACAGATGGTGAGGAGTGGGAAAGTTGACTGGTTGGTCTTGGCGGCAAGACCTGCAGCCACACGGAGAGGCAGGAGCTAGAACAGAGGTTGAAGAAGGAGCACGGCTGTTGGATTAACATCCAACGGTCCAGCTGCTAGGATCATTTGTTGATTAAGTTGACAAAGCCCTGCGTACACATCCGCTTAGTAGGCCCACAAGTCAGTCACCAAATATGACGGGTCCCAGCTGTCAACGGGAGGAATAGTTTTTTTTCATAACAGGGAGGCACTTCCTTCCGTGCGAAGATAGAGCCGGTGGGTCCCAGCTGTCAGGGGAAGGAAACTTTTTTTAACTAAATAAGGAGGAACTTTCCTTGTGTGCGACCATGGACCTCGTGGGTCCCACCTGTCAAGCTCTCCACGTACAGTCCTCTTCCGATGACTCTCGTTTGTTGACCATGCCACGCCAAGCGCAGTGAGGCGGTGGACGACGGCGAGGCCCTGGAAGGGAACAACCCGAAGATGGGAAGACACGGTAGTGGAGTCGCAGATTGAGAGGAGTACAAGGGTTATAACTGGTTCTGGTGCAGCGTGGGGCTGCAGTCGATGGAGAATATCAGGACGTGTGAGGGGTAGAGGGATAGCCTAGCCGATGGTGGGGTAGCGCTTCACGGTGATGCGTGCTAAGCAGAGCCGCCGGAGGCTGGACCAGGAGGTCCCGGCGACTCTGGAGGAAGAAGCCGAGAGATTGAAGGTGCATGCCGGCCGTTGGATATAAATCCAATGGCTATGGATGTCGTAATCATGTGTTGACCAAGTTGACAACGCCTTGCATAGGCTTCGACCTATTGGCCCACATGTCGGCCTGCAAAAATGTGGCATATATTTAACCCATGTTTTCTAGAATGTACGGTCCATTTGCTGGGCTGGGTGAACAAATAATTTCACATCAATGCGGCCCATTTAATATTTTCTAAGAAATCCCAGCCCATTTGCACTTTCTTGAAATAGACGAATTAGTTGGGCTCGTTCTATATATAATGTTAGGTTAGAAGGAGCAATTAATATCAAAAAACAAACTGGAGCGAGACATTATATATATATAATTAATAAATTAGCGAGTTATTGCTCAAAACAAAAATGAGTGCGTTATTATTACATTGGTCCTTAAAATCTTCGCAAACTTTTGTACGCCATCACCAGGATTTTCCTTGCCTGTGAGTAAAAACAATCAGAATTTTCCTTGCCAACTTCTGTTAAACATTTACTTTTATAAGTTAATAACACGTGGGATGTTTTTATAATGTATATATAAGTCTCTATAAAATATACGATAATAGTAATAATATAAATATATATAATGTGGTTAAAAGGGAAAACATAAATTGGACACAACATTATTATTCTTATATACAGATAAATAGTACAAAGATCTGCATTTTATTAAAAAATACATTGGGCTGCCGATCTTTAAGAAAAAGTAAAACCTCTGTTGATAGGCCCATAGGCCGGTATGGACCTCAAAAAATAAGTTAAAACCACTGTCACCGTATGTCGTGGGCTACGCATGTTAAAAAACAAAACCTAGGCCTAGGTGATACTTGTTCGCCCTCTGAAAAAAAATGATACCAGCTAGATCTCTGATACCCCTTTCCCGCAAAAAAAAGAAAGATCCCCGATACCCCTGAAAAAAAGCTCCCGGATGACAGTCATGTTTGGAAATTTATTTCGTTTATTGACTAAGGTTGACAAACCCGTGGGCTCCAATGTCAGTATACAATTAAGAGGAAGCTTTTTTTCCAATGGGGCACTTGCTTGCGTATGGCTTGGACCTGGTGGGTCCCCACTATCAGTCTCTCGGTGTATAGTCCTCTCCGAATTCCTCTCGTTTGTTGAGCATGTTGACAACAGCATACGACGGCGCCACGGCGAGCGTACATGGACAGGAAAGAACCAGAGCCGGTGAAGACGCCTTCATTCTTTCGAACATACCGCACTAGCCTGGTGGCTGCAGCCCTCTCACCCAAAAGCTATACTGCCCGGCTTCGATTTCAACTGGTGGAGTTGATAAATATCTAACACTTGTGAAAATTTTATCCCTAGTTTACCCAGTTTTTTCGCACACTCAACATTGTCTTGCCATTCCCAGTTAAAAAAACATTTTCTTGCCATTTTGAAAATAGCATATCTTTTTGACTTTGCATCATATGAAAATTTGCTATACATGAATGTTGATTAGCATGATGTTAACTTGTCGTTAGTTCCATTTTTTACCATGAATAAATTTCCCAACATTCTGTTATCCATGATTGAAAAGTTCCTATTTATTTAAATTCTCTGCCTCTAAAACATGCAGTTTCTTATCTGAAAATCACTTGGACAAGCAGCCATCACCGGTGTTGGATTCGATGCCGCCCTTCTTCAATCCCCCGGCAGGCGCGAGGGGGAAGTAAACTTCTGTCCAGTGCTGCTGGTTGGGGAATGGAGCGAACTGGATTAAAGAGGGGGCCGACGGCGTGACCGAAGAAGCACATCATACGCGATTTTTTTCTTTAGTGGGTGGCTCTCAATTGCGCTTTTTACTTGCCTCTACACCGTACAACTTGTATTTTTAGCCTCCTAGTCCATGGTGGACCAGCATCCCATTTGCTGGGTAGGCCAACCTACAGAAACCAGCACTCGATTTTTCATCAAGCCCCAAAAACAACGCAGTACTATGTTTGTTTTGAGGCCGAAAAGATTACGACAGGGGTTGAGCAGGGGTGGGGGAAGACAGAGCAAAAAGATTAAAAAGAGGTGATGCGTCGTTGCTACCCTAACAAAGCAGGTGCGATTCTTCTCAGGCAGAAGGTGTGCCGTTGACACCCACCTACCACAAATACCACAGTAGACATACTAACAAGTTCACACACAAGTACAACAAAAAAGGTAAACATTCATATCAAACTCAGGTTCACAGGACACGTTCATATTCATAGCCAACATTCACAATCAACAACTCAAAAGATTCATATATAAACAAGTTCAACATGTCTATGCATCCAAATGATTGATAGATCACACGACAATATTCATAGATAATTCACAAAGAGATTAAGATATACACATGTTCAGTATGTTTATGCATCCAAATGATTGAGACTGCAACCAATATCATCCATGGATGAACTTTAATTACCTAGGGTATAGAATGGTAAATGGTGTTCAGTCGGAAGTACTTCTTGCTAAAATTAATGCTTGTACAAGCAAACTTTCGACTACATAAGAGCATCACAGACAATCTAAACTTTGCTTGTAGGTTTATCCTCAAATAGTGGCCTCGTGCCGTGGGAGGTTTGAGCAACTTGGCTACTACTTTCATCCAACTAGTTTACTGGCTCATCTTGGTCCTGTAGCTCGCCAAAATTCTACATTGCAGACAAGAAAGGAGGCGGTTGAGAAAATGAACCACCCAAATTTTTTGTGCAGTTCAACTGAAATGGAGCATCCCTGGCGTGTGATTGATTAAGTGCCGATGAATATCTGCGTCAACCAATTTATGCGGAATCTTTAGACTCCATGCCATACTGACTTGCTACCATATGTGCCGATAACCAAAAGGCACAAGTTGGGACCAAAGACTGGACTGTGTTTTTCTGGGCTATGCGCCAAGCAATATTTTTGGCGTTCACTCTCCTAATACTTGGAGTTTGACAACTGGTTGACACCGAAGTATACTCGAATGAATATAGGCACTTCTTCTTGTCAACATCGATGCTTGTCTGAGTGAACTTTCGAGTACATAGCAACAACATAAGTATCTGTCCATCTGATATTTTTGTGCAGTTCTACTGAAATCGCCCAATGTAATGATTTGCCTACGAGTCAGGCTCCAAGTTACTCCTTTATGAAGTCGACAAACAGTAGCACAATACCAAATTACCAATACATATGACAAGCACAATAATCAGGATATAGACCAATACCAACCTGTATGAGGTAGCATATCAATTACTATTTCCTTTGACTGGAAGCCAAGATAAGCAAAGCGACTGATAGCAAAGGAAGGAAGAAAGCAGAGATAAGCGTCTGACATGAAAGGAAGGAAGCTGTCGAGGCAATGAAGCACCCAAAGTTTTGTGCAGTTCCACCAAAATTGAGCATCCCTGTTGGCACATATATTGAGAGAGTGAGATTACTGTAATAGTGGGACTAGTTGATGAAATACACTAACAAAAAGAAGCACCCTCATTATCTTAATGGGTAAAGTTAGCAACATAGTAGTCTTGCTTAAAAAGAGGTATTGGTTTATTTAATTAGTGCCAATTAGCTCGAAGCTCAAAGCATTGCCATATATCATAGGTTGCATAGGACGGTACCATCGTGTGATCTCCATTTCCTCTTTATTCTTCTTCTTATTCCCCTTCATGCTCTGTTTCTCTTTCTCCTCACCAGTTGGTGAAACCAAGTACATGATTGACCTTCTATTTTAGAATTGGTTTTGTTAGTGAGGGAGTACAAGTGTACTAGTAAACAATAGCATTATTTTCTCATGGCAGTTGCAAAATAGAGATGAACACATGCATTAAATATCATTCTTACCTAAAGGAAGGTTATGGTGCCAATATGGATGATGAGGATTGGAACACAAATCTCCCTTTGTGCAGTTCCACCGAAATGAACCAACTGTTCCATTATGACATTCCAGTTAAATAGCACAAAAGTCACTTCTTTTAAGAAGTGTTTTCTGTAGTGCACCAAAAGGTCACAACAACAACCAGGTGAAATGGATATCCCTGTTTGCACAAAAAGCTACAGAGGAAACAGTCAGCGTCTCAAACAATTACAGGCAAAAACATTTGGCTCAACTTGTCATGGCTTATAACAGTGGCAGATATGTCTCCAATGTGTCTATAATTTTTGATTGTTCCATGCTATTATATTATCTATTTTGGATCCTTAATGGGCTTTAGTATGCTCTTTTATATTATTTTTGGGACTAACCTATTAACCGGAGGCCCAGTGCCAGTTTCTGTTTTTGTGTGCATATTTTAGAGTTTTGCAGAAAAGGAATACCAAACGGAGTCCAAACGGAATGAGACCTTCGCGATGATCTTTCTTGGACCGAAAGCAAACCAGAAGACTTGGAGATGAAGTCAGAAACGTAACGAGGAGGACACAAGGCAGGAGGGCGCGCACAGGGGGTAGGCGCGCCCCCACCCTTGTGGGCCCCTCATAGCTCCACCGACCTAGTTCTTTTGCCTATATATATACTCCTATACCATAAAAACATCAAGGGGAGCCACGAAACCACTTTTCCACCGCCGCAACCTTCTGTACCCATGAGATCCCATCTTGGGGCCTTTTTCGGCGATCTGCCGGAGGGGGATTCGATCACGGAGGGCTTCTACATCAACACCATTACCTCTTCGATGAAGCGTGAGTAGTTTACCACAGACCTTCGGGTCCATAATTATTAGCTAGATGGCTTCTTCTCTCTGTTTGATTCTCAATACAAAGTTCTCCTCGATGTTCTTGGAGATCTATTCGATGTAATACTCTTTTGAGGTGTGTTTGCCGAGATCCGATGAATTGTCGATTTATGATTAATATTATCTATGAATATTATTTGGTTCCTCTATGAATTGTTATATGCATGATTTGATATCTTTGCAAGTCTCTTTGAATTATCGGTTTAGTTTGGCCTACTAGATTGATCTTTCTTGCCATGAGAGAAGTGCTTAGCTTTGGGTTCAATCTTGCGGTGTCCTTTCCCAGTGACAGTAGGGGCAGCAAGGCACGTATGGTATTGTTTCCATCGAGGATAACGAGATGGGGTTTTCATCATATTGCTTGAGTTAATTCCTCTACATCATGTCATCTTGCTTAATGCGTTACTCCGTTCTTATGAACTTAATACTCTAGATGCATGCTGGATAGCGGTCGATGTGTGGAGTAATAGTAGTAGATGTTGACAGGAGTCGGTCTACTTGACACGGACGTGATGCCTATGTTCATGATCATTGCCTTAGATGTCATCATAATTATGCGCTTTTCTATCAATTGCTCAGCAGTAATTTGTTCACCCACCGTAATACTTGCTATCTCAAGAGAAGCCACTAGTGAAACCTATGGACCCCGGGTCTCTTTTCCATTATATTGAATCTCTTTTCCATATTATTGAATCTCATTTACATCTTGCTAGTTTATAATCTATTATTTTGCAATCTTTACTTTCCAATCTATATATCAAAATTACCAAAAATATTTACTTTATTATCTCTATCAGATCTCACTTTTGCGAGTGATCATGAAGGGATTAACAACCCCTTTATCGCGTTGGTTGCAAGTTCTTGATTGTTTGTGCAGGTATTTGGTGACTTGTGCGTCGTCTCCTACTGGATTGATACCTTGGTTCTCAAAACTAAGGGAAATACTTACGCTACCTTGATGCATCACCCTTTCCTCTTCAAGGGAAAAACAACGCAAGCTCAAGAGGTAGCAAGAAGGATTTGTGGCGCCATTGCTGGGGAGATCTTCGTAAAGTCAAGCCATACCAAGTACCCATCATAAACTCTTCTCCCTTGCATTACATTATTCGCCATTCCCCTCTCGTTTTCCTCTCCCCTGCTTCTAAAACGATTTTCGAAAACCTTTTCCTTTTTCTTTGCCCCTCTTCCGTTCGTCTCTTTTCGCTTGCTTCTTGTGCATTCGTTTGTTAGATCGTTTGTTTTGCCCTCATGGCTAGTCCTTCTATCATTGTTACTACTCTCGATAACGAATTTCTCAATTTTAAAGAAAGGGAGGGAGAAAATCTAAAAGATGCTTGGTATAGAATTTGCAATGCTCAAAATATATCTACTAGAAAGTAATCTAATTCCGTTCTTCTTCGCAATTTTTATGTAGGCATTACTCCTTGGAATAGATATGTTCTTGACACCATTACTGGAGGGAATTTCTTGGGAAGCCATACTTCTGATTCTTATAATGCCATGATAGATTTATTAGGCCCACCACCTCTTTTGGTCAATGGAACCATTTTAACCTTGGAACATGTGATGCAAAGGCTTGATATTATTGAAAATAAAATTGCTACTGTAGAGTTAATTGAAAATTTGGATAAAACGATTCATAATCAAATTACTCAATATAGATCTAAGGTAGGACTTACTCTAAATAATCTTAGGGAAAAAGAACCCATAGTCAATGGAAAGATAGATCAAGATTCTACTAGAATTGATAAACTCAAAGATATTATTACCAACTTGGGTCCGCTTTTTCTGCCGTTAAAAGTACCTCAAACCCTTCTTCTGCCAATGTTGCCAAGTTTATTTACGTTCCTAAGAATAAGGGTGAATCTTCTAGTAAGGAAAATGAAGATCTCAAATCATTAAGTGTTCACCCCAATTTTTTCGATATCATTAAGGAGCCTTTTGCTACAAATGAATTTCTCGATTTCTTTCCTAGGAGTTTGATCATTGACAAAACCAAAGAACCTTCTAAGGGCTATACATGTTCAATTGAAGAATTGTATGCCGAAGATGGCAATACCTAGATCTATTCTTGTTTTTATGCCTAGCTAAGGGCGTTAAACGATAGCGCTTGTTGGAAGGCAACCCAATTTTTTGTTGTTTGCTTTTTGCTCCTGTTTAGTAATAAATAATTCATCTAGCTTATGTTTAGATGTGGTTTTATGTTTTAGTTAGTGTTTTTGCCAAGTAGAACCTTTGGGAAGACTTGGGTGAAGTCTTTGCGATCTTGCTGTAAAAAACAGAAACTTTTGTGCTCACGAGAATAGCTGTCATTTTTTACAGAAGAGTGATTTTAGGATGATTATTTTTGCAGAAGATTAATAGAAAAATTCCTCACGTCCACCAATTTATTTCAGAATTTTTGGAGTTACAGAAGTATTTGAAAGTTACAGATTTCTACAGACTGTTCTGTTTTTGACAGATTCTGTTTTTCGTGTGTTGTTTGCTTATTTTGATGAATCTATGAGTAGTATTGGGGGGTATGAACCATATAGAAGTTGTAATACAGTAGGTTTAACACCAATATAAATAAATAATGAGTTCACTACAGTACCTTAAAGTGGTGGTTTATTTTCTTATATTAACGAAGCTCATACAATTTTCTGTTGAAGTTTTGTGTTGTGAAGTTTTCAAGTTTTGGGTAAAGATTTGATGGATTTTGGTATAAGGAGTGGAAAGAGCCTAAGCTTGGGTATTCCCAAGGCAACCCAAGGTAAAATTCAAGGACAACCAAAAGCCTAAGCTTGGGGATGCCCCGGAAGGCATCCCCTCTTTCGTCTTCGTCTATCGGTAACTTTACTTGAGGCTATATTTTTATTCACCACATGATATGTGTTTTGCTTGGAGCGTCTTGTATGATTTGAGTATTTTATTTTTAGTTTACCACAATAATACTTGCTGTACACGCCTTTTGGGAGAGACACACATGAATCGTGATTTATTAGAATTCTCTATGTGCTTCACCTATATCTTTTGAGCTAGACAATATTGCTCTAGTGCTTCACTTATATCTTTTTAGAGCACGACGGTGGCTTTATTTTATAGAAATTGTTGATCTCTCATGATTCACTTATATTATTTTGATAGTCTTTTAGAACAGCATGGTAACTTGCTTTGGTTATAAAATTAGTCCTAATATGATGGGCTTCCAAGATGGGTATAATAAAACTTTCATATAAAGTGCATTGAATACTATGAGAAGTTTGATTCTTTATGATTGTTTTGAGATATGAAGATGGTGATATTAGAGTCATGCTAGTAGAGTAGTTGTGAATTTGAGAGATACTTGTGGTAAAGTTTGTGATTCCCGTAGCATGCACGTATGGTGAACCGTTATGTGATGAAGTTGGAGCATGATTTATTTATTGATTGTCTTCCTTATGAGTGGCGGTCAGGGACGAGCGATGGTCTTTTCCTACCAATCTATCCCCCTAGGAGCATGCGCGTAGTACTATGTTTCAATAACTAGTAGATTTTTGCAATAAGTATGTGAGTTCTTTATGACTAATTTTGAGTCCATGGATTATATGCACTCTCACCCTTCCACCATTGCTAGCCTCTCTAGTACCGCGCAACTTTCACCGGTACCATACACCCACCTTATACTTTCCTCAAAGCAGCCAACATACCTACCTATTATGGCATCTTCATAGCCATTCCGAGATATATTGCCATGCAACTTTCCACTGTTCCGTTTATTATGACACGCTCCATCATTGTCATATTGCTTTGCATGATCATGT
>JAHHZJ010003709.1:0-34598 GCA_021437245.1 Aegilops speltoides
GACTCATGGCAAGGCACACTATCGTGCGGTACACAAAGATAGCATACCGTAGAGCCCACGCCTAAGGCATAGGGACGACCTTCGTCTTTCTTTCTTTTCCGCCGTGGTCGAGCTTTAAGTCTTAACTTCATACCTTACATCTCGCAAGAACTCCTTCTTCGATCGATCCATCTTGAACACCTTCAAGATCATGTCAAGGTATATGCTCATTTGAAAGTACCATTGCTTGTCTTTGATCTATCCTCATAGATCTTGATGCTTAATGCTCAAGTAGCTTAAACCGGTTTTCACTTGAAAAACACTTTTCAAGTAACCCTATATGCTTTATAGTAATTCTACATCATTTCGATCAACAATATGTCAACAACATATACTCATCGAAATTCTATAGTGCTCCCACTCACTTCTTTGGAAATACAAGTTTCTCATAAACTTTGTATAAACCCAAAATCTTTGATCATCTCATCAAAGCGCACATTCCAACTCCGAGATGCTTACTCCAATCCTTAGAAGGATCACCGGAGGTAGCATACCTTTTAGCATCCTTAGGATCGATAAAACTTTTCGAATTTTATCACATACAACCTTTCCTTACGTAAACCGGTAAGGAAACTCGCTTTGTCATCCATCCGCCAGATTTCATAAATGCAGCATGCTAACATGATTCCGACGGACTTAAGATCGCCACGATGAGAAAATCTCATCGTAGTCAACTCCTTGAACTTGTGAAAACTCTTCGCCACAAGTCGAGCTTTCATAGACGGTGACATCACCGCCCACGCCTGCTTCTTCTTAAAGATCCATTTATCTTAATGGCTTGCCGATCATTGGGCAAGTCCACCAAAGTCCATGCTTTGTTCTCGATACATGGATCCTATCTCGGATTTCATGGCTTCTAACCATTTGTCGGAATTTGGGCCCACCATTGCTTCTCCATAGCTCGAGGTTCATTGTTGTCAGCAACATGACCTTCAAGACAGATTACTATACCACTCTAAAGTAGTACGCATCCTGTCACCCCACGAGGTACGGTAGTGACTTGATCCAAACTTCATGATCACTATCATAAGCTTCTACTTCAATTGGTGTAGGCGCCACAGAACAACTTCCCGTGCCCCGCCACACATTAGTTGTAGTGACGGTTCAATAACCATATCAAGTCTCCACCATCCTCCCACTCAACTTTTCGAGACAAACTTTTCCTCGAGAAAGGACCCGATTCAACAAACAATCCCTATTGCTTTCGGATCTGAATTAGGAGGTATACCCAACTGTTTTGGGTGTCCTATGAAGATGCATTTTATCCGCTGGGTTCGAGCTTATCAACCTGAAACTTTTTCACATAAGCGCCGCAACCCCAAACCTTTAAGAAATGACAGCTTAGGTTTCTCTAAACCATAGTTCATACGGTGTCATCTCAACGGAATTACGTGGTGCCCTATTTAAAGTGAATGTGGTTGTCTCTAATGCCTAACCCATAAACAATAGTGGTAATTCGATAAGAGACATCATGGTACGCACCATATCCAATAGGGTGCAACTATGATGTTCTGGACACACCATCAAACTATGGTGTTCCAAAGCGGTATTAATTGTGAAACAATTTCCACAATGTCTTAATTATGTACAAAGCTCAGAATCTCAGATACTCATCTCTATGATCATATCATAGACATTTTATCCTCTTGTCACGATGATCTTTAACTTCACTCTGAAATTACTTGAACCATTCAATAATTCAGACTTGTGTTTCATCAAGTAAATATACTCAACATCTACCCGAATCATCTCGTGAAGTAAGAACATAACGATATTCATCAGATGCCTCAAAGACTCATTGGACCGCACACATCAAATGTGTTACTTCCAACAAGTTGCTATCTTGTTCCATTTTACTGAAAAACGAGGCTTTTTAGTCATCTTGCCTATGTGGTATGATTTGCATATCTCAAGTGATTCAAAATCAAGTGAGTCCAAACGATCCATCTGCATGGAGTTTCTTCATGCATATACACCAATAGACATGGTTCGCATGTCTCAAACTTTTCAAAACGAGTGAGTCCAAAGATCCATCAACATGGAGCTTCTTCATGCTTTTACACCAATATGACTTGCATGGCAAAGGCCACAAGTAAGTGGTACTATCATTACTATCTTATATCCTTTGGCATGAAAATGTGTATCACTACGATCGAGATTCAATAAATCATTCCTTTAGGTGCAAGACCATTGAAGGTATTATTCAAATAAATAGAGTAACCATTATTCTCCTTAAATGAATAATCAGACAAGTATAGACATAATCCAATCATGTCTACTCTCAACGCAAACACCAAATCTCGATGGTAGAGGGAGCGTATGATGCTTGATCACATCAACCTTGGAAACACTTCAAACACAAATCGTCACCACCTTTAGCTAGTCTCCGCTTATTCCGTAGCTTTTTATTTCGAGTTACTAACACTTAGCAACCGAACCAAGATCTTAATACCCTGGTGCTACTAGGAGTACTAGTAAAGTACACATTAACATAATGTATATCCAATATACTTCTATCGACCTTGTCACCTTCTCATCTACCAAGTATCTAGCGTAATTCGCCTAGTGACTATTCCCTATCACGTAGCACTTAGTCTCGGTTTGGGTTCAACCTTGGGTTTCTTCAACCGAGCAGCAGCTGATTTGCCGCTTCATGAAGTATCCCTTCTGCCCTTGCCCTTCTTGAAACTAGTGGTTTCACCAACCATCAACAATTGATGCTCCTTCTGATTTCTACTTTCATGTGTCAAACATCGCTAATACCTCAAGGATCATCATATCTATCCTCGATATGTTATAATTCATCACGGCTCTAGCAGCTTGGCGGTAATGACTTTGGAGAAACATCACTATCTCATCTCAAGATCAACTCCCACTCGATTGAAGTGATTGTTGCACTCGCATAATCTGAGTACAAGCTCACCGATTGAGATTTCTCCCTTAGTTTGTCGGCTAAGAAAATCGTCGGAGGTCTTATACCTCTTGACGTGGGCACGAGCCTGAAATCCCAATTTCAGCCCTCAAACATCTCATATGTTCCGCGATGTTTCAAAACATCTTTGGTGCCTCAACTCTAAACCGCTTAATCTGAACTATCACGTAGTTATCAAAACATGTATGTACGATGTTCGCAACATCCACAAACGACGCTTGGGGTTCAAAGACACCGAGCGTGCATTAAGGACATAAGCTTTCATCGTCCGCATAATCGCCATCTCAACTTTCAACTATATTTTCTAGGAACATATATAAACAAAGGAACTAAAGCGAGCCATTTACATAATTTGCAAAGAACTTTTGACTATGTTCAGATAATTAAGTTCATCTTATGAACTCCCACTCAGATAGACATCCCTTGGTCATCTAAGTGATTACATGATCCGAGTCAACAGGCCGTGTCCGATCATCACGTGAGACGGACTAGTCATCATCGGTGAACATCTTCATGTTGATCGATCTACTATACGACTCATGCTCGACCTTTCGGTCTTCGTGTTCCGAGGCCATGTCCGCACATGCTAGGCTCGCAAGTTAACCCCAAGTGTTTTTGCTGTAAATCTGTCTTACACCCGCTGTATGTGAACGTAAAATCCATCACACCCGATCATCACGTGGTGCTTAGAAGTTTACTTAACAGTAGCAATGGTGCACAAATGGGGAGAACACTTTTGAAATTTTGTAAGGATCATCTTATTTACTACCGTCGTCCTAAGTAAACAAGATGCATAAACATGATAAACATCACATGCAATCAAATAGTGACATGATATGGCCAATATCATTTTGCTCCTTTTGATCTCCATCTTCGGGCTCCATGATCATCATCGCCACCGCATGACACCATGGTCTCCATCATCACGATCTCCATCATCGTGTCTTCATGAAGTTGTCTCGCCAACTATTACTTCTACTACTATGGCTACGGTTAGCAATAAAGTAAAGTAATTACATGGCGTTGTTCAATGACACGCAGGTCATACAATAAATAAAGACAACTCCTATGGTTCTCGCCGTTGTCATACTCATCGACATGCAAGTCATGAATCCTATTACAAGAACATGATCAATCTCATACATCACATATCATTCATCACATTCATCTTGGCCATATCACATCACATAGCATACCCTCGCAAAAACAAGTTAGACGCCCTCTAATTGTTGTTTGCATGTTTTACGTGGCTGCTATGGGTTTCTAGCAAGAACGCTTACCCACGCAAAACCACAACGTGATATGCCAATTGCTATTTACCCTTCATAAGGACCCTTTTCATCGAACTGCTCCGACTAAAGTGGGAGAGATCCGCACCGCTAGCCACCTTATGCACCAAGTGCATGTCAATCGGTGGAACCTGCCTCACGAAGAGTACGTAAGGTCGGTCCGGCCGCTTCATCCCACAATACCGTCAAACAAGATTGGACTAGTAACGTAAGCATATTGAACAAAATCAACGCCCACAACTACTTTGTGTTCTACTCTGCAAAGAATCTACGCAATAGACCTAGCTCATGATGCCATCGCTGGGGAACGAAAGCGAAATTCAAAATTTTCCTACGTGTCACCAAGATCTATCTATGGAGAAACCAGCAACGAGGGAAGGAGAGTGCATCTACATACCCTTGTAGATCGCTAAGCGAAGCGCTCAAGAGAACGGGGTTGAAGGAGTCGATTGTCGTGATCCAAATCACCGGAGATCCTAGTGCCGAACGGACGCACCTCTGCTCAACACACGTGACAGCCCGGTGACGCCTCCCACGCCTTGATCCAGCAAGGAGAGAGGGAGAGGTTGAGGAAGACTCCATCCAGCAGCAGCACAACGGCGTGGTGGTGATGGAGGAGTATGGCATCCCAGCAGGCTTCGCCAAGCACCAAGGGAGAGGAGGAGGAGGAGAGAGGCAAGGCGCACCAAGATGAGAAGTTCTCATGTATTGATAGCAGCCCCAAACCTCAAGTATATATAGGGAGGGGGCTGCGCCCCATCTAGGGTTCCCCAAAGGGTGCGGCCAGCCCTAGATGGGACTTGGGAGGCGCCAAAGGGGAAGAGAGGGCGCCACTAGATGGGCCTTAGGCCCATCTCGAGGCTAGGTTTCCCTCTCCTCCTAGCTGCGCCTTGGGCAAGGGGGAGGCGCACCAGCCCACTGGGCTGGTCCTTTCCACTCTAGGCCCATACAAGCCTCCGGGTTGGTGGTTCCACTTGGTGGACCCCGACCCTCCCGTGGTCCCAGACGTTACATCGATATTACCCAAACTTTTCCTGTGACCAAAACAGACTTCCCATATATAATTTACCTCCGACCATTCCGAACTCCTCGTGACGTCCGGATCTCATCCGGACTCAACAACATTCGTAACCACATACAAGCTTCCTTTATAACCCTAGCGCCATCGAACCTTATGTGTAGACCCACGGTTCGGAGACATGTAGACATGATCGAGACGTTTCCCGCCAATAACCAACAATGGATCCGATACCCATGTTGGCTCCTACATGTTCCACGATGATCTCATCGGATGAACCACGATGTCAAGGACTCAACGATCCCGTGATACAATTCCCTTTGTCTAGCGGTATTTTACTTGCCCGAGATTCGATCGCTCAGATACCGATACCTTGTTCAATCTCGCATCGGCAAGTCTCTTTACTCGCTCCGCAACACATCATCCCGTGATCAACCCCTTGGTCACATTGTGCACATTATGATGATGTCCTACCGAGTGGGCCAGAGATACCTCTCCGCTACACGGAGTGACAAATCCTGCCTCGATCCGTGTCAACCCAACAGACACTTTCGAGATACCAGAGTGCACCTTTATAGTCACCCAGCTTACGCTGTGACGCTTGATACACCCAAAGCACTCCTACGGTATCCGGAGTTACATGATCTCATGGTCTAAGGAAGAGATACTTGACATTGGAAAAGCTCTAGCAAACGAACTACACGATCTTTGTGCTATGCTTAGGATTGTCTTGTCCATCACATCATTCTCCTAATGATGTGATCCCGTTATCAATCTACATCCAATGTCCATAGTCAGAAACCATGACTATCTGTTGATCACAACGAGCTAGTCAACTAGAGGCTCACTAGGGACATATTGTGGTCTTTGTATTCACACGCAGTATTACGATTTCTGATAATACAGCTTATAGCATGAATAAAAGACAATTATCATGAACAAGGAAATATAATAATACTTTTATTATTGCCTCTAGGGCATATTTCCAACAATATCTTCATCCCGCATAATACCACGTAAAAGAATATATATAGTGAGGATAATTACAGGTAATGATTGATCTCAAAAGGATCACTACAGCTAGCTTGAGACTTAAATTATAGAAAGAAATCACTTACGCATAATAGCAACTCGATGATAGATTTGTCGAGTGCTTCCTTATTGTATAACTCAAACAGTTCTAAATACTAACGGACCCATTTTCTCATGGTAGTAATGGTCCTCCTTGACATTCACCATGAGGGACACTCGATCCGATATCTTGGTCATGTTCATGTACCATTGATGCAATTCATACATTCTCGTTGGGAGGTTCTTGACCTTGTCCGCGCGACCAAAGGTTGGCCCCTGACATATTGCTGTTTTACTTCATCCTCTAAGCAAAGGCATGGGCTCGATCTCGAGGAGTTGTCCAACAGTTGATGTTGAGAACTTCAGCCTGCATTATATGCTCCTCCGCTATTACCACATTGCCCACCTCGAACATGCAATCGCTTGCCCACAATAATATTGGGGCGCCAGATTGCCACCCGTTGTTGGCACAACAAGCGAGGGATCGATTGCGCCTACTGTTCTCCCAAATGGGAATGGTTTTCCGCATTTTTGGCAGCTGCTTCTTGTTTGCTCGATCCCGATGTAGACGTGTCGCTTCCCTTTGTAGACGTGCTCGATTTAACTTCCGATGTGGCGCCCATAGTCCGTGGTCAACAGTGCTTGAAGCTGGTGGTTGAGCCATACGAATGAAGTGGTCAATCGCTTCTCGTGCACTTTCTCCCTTGGCGCGTGGCGGTTTCGTGCAAAATGGGCTTCCACCTCGCCTTCGAGATGGTGTGATTTCTCCCTGACTTGTCATAAGACCTCCGGAAGAGGCTTCGTGCTTGGACCATATTTATACCGCTTGCCTCCACCAGATTTCCAAATTGCACTACCTCGACCAGACGGCCACGCACTGAGCTGCAAGGGGTGTCTCTGCGATTGCCGAGGCGGCGGAGATGGGACGACGGACTGAGTTGGACGAGGAGGAGGAGGGCCTGAGGTTGTGCTGACTTGGAGGAGGAGGACGCCCTGACGCTGTGGGCGGACTTGAGGAGGAGGATTGTCCCGACACTTTGCCGGACTTGGAGGATGAGGATTGTCCTCGACACTTTGCCGGACTTGAGGAGCGGAGTCCGCCGACTCGTGGCGGACTTCATGAGGACTCCTGTGACGCGGTGTGGGTGGCCTTGGAAAGATGATGCAATCCTTTTTCCATAGGATGATACGATGTTTGGCCTCTCCGAGAAAGCGCCGCCACCTCCAAAGAATGTCAAGTTGTAGCCCCAATATGGGTCCAGACATCATCAACCACGACACGAGCATAGCCCGCAGAATCGGGTTGCCATGGAAGGTTGCCTCGGGGATTTGTGAAAGCACACCGCCCCCGCCACCTTCATGGATATGTTCTTCATTTTGTAGTGTAGCTCGCAGCTAGTGTTCTCCGTGATGTCATCCACAGGTATCTACCCAGCATTGGGTCGTCTCGGACGGAACCCACGCTGCTTTCGGCATGGATGGGCCGGTGCTATCCAATGCTGGATCATCCGCTAGCTGCAGCAACTGTTGAGACCCCTTTGATGGGTAAGTGAGTCGATCCGCTCGCCGCTACCGGAATTTGACCGCCAATTCCGCTGACTTGCTTCTAGGCCTTGAAGGCGTTTCATAGTCCCGCCTCCGCTCCTCCTCCATCTTCCCTTCTTCTCCTCCGCAATCTTTCTCGCACGGGTTCAGAGTCGGTGTTCCAATCAAAACCCTCATACCACGGAATAGCGCCTTTGCCTCGTGTTCTTCCCGTGTTCAGATTTCCTGTGGCACGCAGAAGCTCGCTGCTCTTCTCGCTGGGCTGGAACACCCCTGCTCAGGCTCTTCTATTGCAACAAGTATCGCATCGTCGGCTCCCTCTGTGACTTGCCTCGCCGAAACTTTTCCTGCCTCCCGTCCAACTCCCCCATGCGATAGAACTAAGTCCCGACTCGACGGGCCAGCTCTTAGTAACCGGAGTGACACCTGCATCCTCCATCTCTTTCTCGACTTATCCCACTTAGGCATTGCCACCGTGATAGCCACCCGCCCCAGCTTATGGAACTTATCCTTCTTTTCGCATTCTTCTTGTTTATTCTCGACTGCCTTAGCTAATTCCGAATCCTTGAATTTCACGTAAATCGACCCAATGATCACGTTGGTTCTCCAAAGGTTCCTTGAATATCGGAGTCTTCCTTCCTCCGCCGACGCATTTGTTCCATTCACCATTCTTGTAGTTCTTGAATGCAGCAGCCATCATCTTAAGAGCAGCTCTTTGACTTTCTCGCACATCTCGCTTCGTTAAATGATCCGTAGGGTGAAATGTTCCATGAGAGTATCCCAAAGCGATCTTTTGATTCTTGTCGACATAAGTAACATCCGGACGTGGCTTTGCCGGGCGCCTCCATTCTTGAAGTTTGATCGAGTTGGTCCTTCACAAGAACTCCGTGACCGATTTAACGAACTTGTTCGCAATCTTCTTAGGCGCTATTGGTTTGCCAAGAGGGTCGCATGCCTCGATATTGTACTTTACGCCCGCTTCAACTTTTGTTCAGCCTCGCTTTCATTCTTTTTCTCAAGATTTGCTCGATCCGGATGGCTGAAAGAACAAAGATCGATTCGTTAATATATCTTCAAGTCATTTAAAACATGTGATGATCACCAGATGCCTCGCTATATAAATATATATACCGTCGGTGTTTGTTGTTTCAGGATCATGTTCTTCGTCATCGCTATAATCATTCATGACTTCGCTGTGATCGAATATCATATCACCTCTCCGTGTTGTTTAGAAATTCGAGCCGCCATAATCTTCTTCATTTTGATTATCATTCGCCTCACAGATCATATCAAACATGGTCTGTTTCTCCTCTCTCGTCAGTATTGTCTCGCCATAGCTTTTGTTTAACTAATCCAAAAGAAATATAAAACAATTTAGTATTCAAATCTCAATAATAGATATAATCTCAATACATCGCCCGAATAATAGATATAATCTCAATACATCGCCCGAATAATAGATATAATCTCTAATACATCGCCCGCATTAATAGATATAATCTCAATACATCGTCTCAATAATATATAATATTGAAAAGTATATCACCGCTATTAGCTAATAAAGATCGAATACTATGTAGAATCTAGGACACTCATGTTCCTCCCATGGCAAGTGGACACCCAAAGAGAAGGAACCTCACAGATCATAGCTGAAGTGAGATCCTCAAGATACTACCACATATTGGAGAACTCGCCGCCCACTAACGCAACCATGTAGCGATGGACGTGTTCTCTCCTCCTCCTCGACACGGCGACGCACCACCTCCGGGGCCGGTCCTCCGCACCAAATCGCCCACGCTAACGCCACAAACGAGATCGTGGTCGACGATCGACCCATGGCGGGTTCTCGCTGCGGCGCGCCTCCAAGCAAGACCTCAAAGGCCAGCCCGCGGAGCCCAGTCCCGACATGGGTCGGCTGGACGTCAATCGCATGACGGGTCGACGGCGAGGATGCGGGCCGGGCATCGTCGAGAACAAATACTAGCTATATGCCCGCAAAAAGTAACATTTTTTTAATGATTGGATTTTGATAACTAAAATTTCTAACATTTCTATAACATTTCTAACAATGCTATATATAACTAACATTTCTATAACATTTCTAATATTTTAGAACTAAAAAACAGAAAAAATTATAACATTTCTATATATATAACTAACATTTTTATAACTATTTCTATAACTAAAAAACAGAAAAATTTCTAACAATTCTAACTTTTTTATAACTATATATTTCTATAACTAAAAAACAGAAAAATTTCTACAATTTCAAACATTTCTAACAAATCTAATAGTTCTAACATTTCTAACTATTTCTAAAAACAAAAATGTCTAACAATGTATGTGTGTAAAAGGCTCACCTACCGTCTAGGCGAGAGGCGACGGGACACACAAGACGGGACGACGGAAAGGTGCGGTGACGACGGGCGGCGACGACGGGACGGGACGACGACGGGGCGGCGACGGCAGAGGCGGACAGACGGCGGGACGGGACGGGCGGCGGCGGCATGCGACGACAAGGGCGACGGGCGGCGACGACGGGACGGGCGGACGGACGCTGGGATGCAGCAGAGGAGAAGAAGCAGAGGGAGATGAGAACCCATTTAAATTTTGAAGTGTTTAGTTATATAGAAGGCATTTTAGTACCGGTTGGAGCCACCAACCGGTACTAAAGGTCTGTTGGCCAAAGCCAAGCTGCGGAGCAGACCCCTTTAGTACCGGGTGGTGGCACAAACCGGTACTAAAGGCCCCCTTTAGTACCGGTTTGTGCCACGACCGGACTAAAGGGGTGCGCTGGCACGCAAGGCGGGTGCAAGTTTAGTCCCACTCGCTAGTCGAGGGGCTACCGTGACCGGTTTATAAGCCCCTGCATGGTAGCTCTCTCGAGCTCCTCTCCTATTCAGGCCTCACTGGCCTACCTGTCCTCCTCGCCTTGGGCCCACTGGCCTGCTGGCCCTGCATCCTGCCCAATGAAAGGTTGTATCGCTGGTCGATGCAGCCGCTTTGGCCCAAGAGGCGGCTTTTTTTTTGCTTTATTTTTTTGCTTTATTTTTGTTTTATTTATTTTTGAGTTGTTTTTGTTGTATTTAGAGTTTCTTTGTGAATATTTTTGCTTTAGGTACAAAAAATTACAAACTTTCTCTTAGTGCGGTAGATTTCAAATTTGAATAGTTTAAATTTTGAATTATTTGAAATTTGTGTGAATCACTAGTTTGTGAATAACTTAACTTTGAAAAAGTTTTTCCAAAGATTCTTTTTTCTTATGTTCAATATTAGTGTGTTTTATCATTATATTCAATTTAGTAATGCTTAGGTTATTTAAAAAATGAAATGCCTTTGTACAGTTCATTTTCGCTTGAAACCCCGATACTTCAAAGAGATTGTCCATTTTGTACACTAAGTGCATCCAGTTTTTGTCGTGACCCTCTCTACTTTCTTGCACATGCTATTTATATGAAATTATGATACCATGCCAACTTTCAACCTTTTCTCGAGTTCATTTGAATTGCTTTTCAATTTCGTGGTCATTTAGCCGGAAAAAATCAAGAAATGCATGAAAAGAATTTGTTTGCACATAAAATTTCTTCGCTTCAAATGCCAAAACACATAACTACTCCTAACTATTATAGACATTCCCTCCCGGTGTGAAACATGAAGAAAGTGATGATAGTGAAGCCGATCACATCCCTGCATCTTTGGGTGTGAAACTTTTTTTTCAAGGTGTCCCTTTGCGCCGAACCATGGAAAATCTTCATCATTTAACGGGATGCTCGGGTCAATATTCACCGTGAATGGAGCAATTTCATCAAACTTTTCATAATCTTCGACTTGTCCGTCTTGTCATCCACTCCCACGATGTTTCTCTTCCGTAAAGAACTATGTGCCGCTTTGGCTCATCGTGACGATGCATTCGCTTCTTTATCTTTTTCTTTTTCTTGGCTTGGTAGACATGTCCTTCACATAGAAAACATGTGCCACATCATTGGCTAGGACGAATGGTCTGTCTCGCGATACGCAAGATTGTTGAGATCCACTGTTGTCATTTCGCATCGCGGGTCTTCCGTTACCCGCCGCGTGTCATATCGACCCATTTGCACCAAACAAAGGGACCTTTAAACCACGCCGATAGTCAAGTTCCCATATGTCCCTGTATATAACCATAATATGTTTCTTCCCGCCTTGGTTTCTGCATCAAAGCGGATACCACTGCTTTGGTTGGTGCTCTTCTTATCTTGGGAAATCGTAAAATGTATTACCATTTATCTTGTACCCTTTGAAAGTCATTATATTCAAGATGGTAATCGGGACAGCAAGTACAGTGTCATCTTCAATAGAGGTGGCATGCATGGTACGTGTCTGCAGCCACTTGGCAAACTCCCGGTTTGTTCACGTAATCCACTCATCGACCGCCCGTGTTTGGAGCGTAGCAAATTCTTGTGTTCATCCATATACGAGCCACCAAGGTGGAATTCAGAGAACTGTAGTGTGCTTCAAAGGAGAGAATGTCCGCCCATACATATTATTTGTTCCTCCTAGCGTGCCTTTTCCATCCATCAGCGCCGCCTTATGCCGCGATTCAGAACACCAATCGCTTAAGGTCGAATAAAGTCAATACAAAACTCAATGACCTCCTCATTTTGATGGCCCTTGGAGATGCTTCCTTCGCCTAGCACGGTTATGAACATATTTCTTTAAGACTCCCATGAACCTTTCAAAGGGGAACATATTGTGTAGAAATACAGACCCAAAACGTTAATCTCTTCAAGATAGGTGAACTAGGACGTAAGGCCATGATGTTGAAGAAGGATGGTGGGAACACCAACTCGAAATCGACAAGACATTGCACCAAATCATTCTCAGAACCTTGGTATGATTTCTGGATCGACATCTTCGAGAGATTGCATTGAGAAATGCACATAGCTTCACAATGGCTAATCGAACGCTTTTCTAGAGAAGCCCCTCAATGCAACCGAAGCGCTTAAGCGCCATAATCACGTGGCAGTCATGAGAATTTAGGTTCTCGAACCTTTTCTCCGCCATGTTTATGATTCCCTTTATATTCGATTTGTAGCCGACGGTACCTTAATATCGAGCAGCATTCAAAGAAGATTTTTTCTTCTTTGGTAAGAGCGTAGCTTGCATGACCCGATGTATGCCATCTTCTCCGCGGCATACGCTGCTGGTCCTCCCTGCCTCGTGTATCTTTTGTCTTCCCATACACGCCCAAGAAGCCAAGCAGGTCACGCAAAGATTCTTCGTGACGTGCATCACGCCGATTATGAGCGGACCTCTAGGTCTTTCCAATATGGCAGGTCCCAAAATATAGATTTCTTCTTCCACATGGGTGCGCGTCCGTCTGCTGCCCTTCGAACAGGTTGTCCGCCAGACCCTTTCCAAATATCACCTTCAAATCCTTGACCATATCATGTACATCAAGACCCAAGACGATGGCGAGGCTTCGTCCGTGATCCGCCTCACCTTTGAAATGCTTGCCTTTCTTTCTTACGGGTGCCGCCGAAGAAATCGACGATGTCCTGTACACATTCTTCTTACAACTATTCAAATATATATCGGCTCGGATCATCCAAACAAGGCGGCATCCGCAGTATCCCTTGTTTGTCTGTCTCCGAAGGTTACCGAGAGCAGGCCAATCATTGATGGTCACGAACAGAACGCCTTGAGGTCAAATTCTTCCTCATGTGCTCATCCCACGACGCATAACCTGCTCCATTCCACACTGTAAGAGTTCTTCAACTAATGGCCTTAGGTACACATCAATGTCGCTGCCGGGTTGCTTAGGGCCTTGGATGAGCACCGGCATCATAATGAACTTCCGCTTCATGCACAACCAAGGAGGAAGGTTATACAAACATAGAGTCACATGCAGTGCTATGGTTGTCGCTTCCGCCCCCAAAAGGATTAATGCCATCTCGCTTAGACCAAACCATACGCTTCCTTGCGCCATCCGCAAACTCCTTCCCGTATTTCTTTCGATTTTTCTCCACCGCGACCCGTCGCCCGGTACTCTCAACTTTCCGCCTTTCTTACGGTCTTCAGTGCCATCTCATCGCCTTTGGCATGCTCTTTGTTTTGGAACAACGTTTCAACCGTGGTATTATAGGAGAATACCACATCACCTTGGCAGAATCTTCTTCCTAGGGCGCCCTCGACATCACCAGCTCATCGCGGCGATCTTATAGCGCAATGCACCACATACCGGCAAGCGCTCAAATCCTCGACTCACCGCATGCAGACAGATGCAATCATTAGGGCATGCATGTATCTTTGCACCTCTAACCCTAGAGGGCGACAGCCTTCTTTGCTTCAGACGCATTTCCTCGCAATTCGTTGTCCTTTGAAGCATATCCTTTATCATTACCAAAGAACTTTCCAAATCCCTTTGTCGACATACACCATTCTCTGCCTTCCATTGCAGCAATTCCAGCAGGGTGCCCAGCTTTTTCTTGTCACCTACGCAATCTGTGTACAACAATTTTTGTGATCCTCTAACATGCACCGCAACTTCTTCTTCTCCAAATCACTTATGCTAGCTTTCTTGCATCGGCAATGGCCCGATTCTAGATCATCAACGCCTCATCCGATGCCTCTTCTTCAGCTTTCTTCCCCATTGCCGGCTCACCTTCTTCCCAGCATTACCGGCTCAGCTTCTTCCCCATTGTTGTATCATCGTATTCAGGGAACCCATGGCCGTGATAGCTGTTGTCGCCCTCTTCTTCTTCATTGTCTTCCATCATGACCCTCTTTCTCCGCGCTT
This sequence comes from Aegilops speltoides, assembly GCA_021437245.1. NCBI lineage: Eukaryota > Viridiplantae > Streptophyta > Magnoliopsida > Poales > Poaceae > Aegilops > Aegilops speltoides. Next base: position 14,670 of record JAHHZJ010003709.1, read on the forward strand.
GGTCCAAACATTATAGTGGGGCATGAAACCAGATCAAATGTGGACGTGAATGGTTCTTGACGAGAGTAATTGTGACCATTCTACATGCACACCACATGGACAAGGCATAAAACCATCCGCCCGCTTGTTTGCTTCTCAAAGCGCAGTAAAAGTATGCACGCCTCAACGAACTGGGTAAGCATCGGTCATCGTGACATCCATTGCCGCCTCATCTTCATTACACAACACCGAATAGACCAAATTAATACAAGTTCATACATAAAGTTCATACAACACTTAAATGCAACAAACAAATAACTCTCTAGCTAAAGCATTTAAATGTAACAACAAATGCGATCAAGATCGCAACTAAGGTAACAATTGATCCAATAAAGATAATGATACCAAGCCTCACTATCGATGGCATATTTTCTAATCTTTCTATTCTTCAAGCGCATTTTCTCCATCTTGATCTTGTGATCATCGACGACATCGGCAACATGCAGCTCCAATTCCATCTTCTCCCTCAATTCTTTTCAATTTTTCTTTCAAGTACTCGCTTTCTTTCAACTAAATTTAACCTCTCTCACAATAGGGTCGGTTGGAATTTCCGTTCACATACCTCCTAGATAAAAATATCTATGTCAACTTGATGGGCATAATTTGTCATAAAACTAAATGCAACTAATCGCTTTAAAAGAGAATATACCACATCCGAATCATAACAAGGACGAGGGTCGACGGGACGGATATCAAAACCATGGCACTATGTATAACAAACAACGTACGGTAAGATAATTATTACATGATTAACTATATATCCAAATCACACAAACATCAATTTTTATATAAAATTACATGAACAAGAGGCTCACCACAAGGTGGTGCCGTGGATGGATCAAAAGGCGATCGGTGGTTACGACGGAGATTTAGAAGGCACTAAGTAAACCACACCTACATATGCAAACTAAGTGTTATTTTTGACCTCAAATTGCATATAAATCAAATACTAGTACATATATATATTTCCTCCCAAATTACTAAACTCACAAATTAGTAACTATATAAAGCATTGCAAGAGCTAATCTAGCAATGAGAGATGAAAGGACAAAGTTACTAACCTTTGTGATCATTTGAATGGATGGGGGCCTTCAAATCTTGACAAATTTTGGGCAATTTTGTGGTGAGCTCGAGGGGAAGAGGAAGAACAGAGAGGAGAGGAGAGGGAAAGGGGGAAGAACAGAGCAAGTCTGGACGAACGTAATATATGGAGAGATTTATAGTGTTCGTTCGTGGCACTAACCGTACTAAAGGTGCCGGAGGGGCCCAGATCGACAACATCCTGCCACCATCCTCATTAGTACTGTTCGTGGCACTAACCGCAAGCAGAAGGTTAGCCACTTAACCGGTACTAATGAGAGCGCCCTGCTAGTCGTTGGAACGGCACTAATGTATACATTAGTGCCGACTCTAATACAAACCGCACTAATGTGCTTCACGTTTGACCTTTTTTCACTAGTGAATATATTCTCCGCTCCTAAATACTTGTCTTTCTAGAGATTTCAACAAGTGACTACATACGGCATAAAATGAATGAATCTACACTTTGTAATATGTCAACATACATCCGTATGTTGAGTTCATTTGAAATGCCTAGAAAGACAAGTATTTGGGAACAGAAAGTAGTATGTCGTGGATGAGAACCATGACATTGTTTACGAGATCATCTACTTCTAAATAAAAGGACTACGAGAGTACTCGAAATGAGATGATGGATCCCATAATTACGTACAACTGTGTATTGAACACGGTTTGCTACTCGAGTCACTTTCGGATAGGTGTTAAAGCTTGCATCGGCGTAACCCTTTCTGCGAACTCTTTATCACCTCCATAATCGAGAAACATGTCCTTATTTACTCCAAGGACAATTTTGACGCTGTCCAATGATCCATTCTGGATCATTCTTGTATATAGTGACTCATGGCAAGGCACACTACTGGTCTGGTACCTGACATAGCATCTTGTAGAGCCTCGTCTAAGGCATAGGGGCGACCTTCGTCCTTTCTCTCTTTCCGCCGTGGTCGAGCTTTAAGTCTTAACTTCATACCTTACATCTCGGGCAAGAACTCCTTCTTTGGTGATCCATCTTGAACACCTTCAAGATCATGTCAAGGTATATGCTCATTTGAAAGTACCATTAAGCGGTCTTTGATCTATCCTCATAGATCTTGATGCTTAATGCTCAAGTAACAAACCGGTTTTCACTTGAAAAACACTTTTCAAGTAACCCTATATGCTTCTGAGAAAATTCTACATCATTTCGATCAACAATATGTCAACAACATATACTCATCGAAATTCTATAGTGCTCCCACTCACTTCTTTGGAAATACAAGTTTCTCATAAACTTTGTATAAACCCAAAATCTTTGATCATCTCATCAAAGCGCACATTCCAACTCCGAGATGCTTACTCCGGTCCTTAGAAGGATCATTGGAGGTAGCATACCTTTAGCATCCTTAGGATCGACAAAACTTTTGAATTTTATCACATACAACCTTTCCTTACGTGGCTGGTAAGGAAACTCGTTTTATCATCCATCGCGATTTCATAAATGCAGCTAATGCTAACATGATTCCGACGGACTTAAGCATCGCTACGGATGAGAAAATCTCATCGTAGTCAACTCCTTGAACTTGTGAAAAACTCTTCGCCACAAGTCGAGCTTTCATAGACGGTGACATCACCGTCCACGTCCGTCTTCTTCTTAAAGATCCATTTATCTTAATGGCTTGCCGATCATTGGGCAAGTCCACCAAAGTCCATGCTTTGTTCTGATACATGGATCCTATCTCGGATTTCATGGCTTCTAACCATCTGTCGGAATTTGGGCCCACCATTGCTTCTCCATAGCTCGTAGGTTCATTGTTGTCTAGCAACATGACCTTCAAGACAGGATTACTATACCACTCTAAAGTAGTACGCATCCTTGTCACCCTACGAGGTACGGTAGCGACTTGATCCGAAACTTCATGATCACTATCATAAGCTTCTACTTCAATTGGTGTAGGCGCCACAGGAACAACTTCCTGTGCCCTGCTACACATTAGTTGTAGTGACGGTTCAATAACCATATCAAGTCTCCACCATCCTCCCACTCAACTTTTCGAGACAAACTTTTCCTCGAGAAAGGACCCGATTCAACAAACAATCCCTATTGCTTTCGGATCTGAATTAGGAGGTATACCCAACTGTTTTGGGTGTCCTATGAAGATGCATTTTATCCGCTTTGGGTTCGAGCTTATCAACCTGAAACTTTTTCACATAAGCGTCGCAACCCCAAACCTTTAAGAAATGACAGCTTAGGTTTCTCTAAACCATAGTTCATACGGTGTCATCTCAACGGAATTACGTGGTGCCCTATTTAAAGTGAATGTGGTTGTCTCTAATGCCTAACCCATAAACAATAGTGGTAATTCGATAAGAGACATCATAGTACGCACCATATCCAATAGGGTGCAACTATGATGTTCGGACACACCATCAAACTATGGTGTTCCAGTAGTATTAATTGTGAAACAATTTCCACAATGTCTTAATTGCGTGCCAAAGCTCGTAACTCAGATACTCATCTCTATGATCATATCATAGACATTTTATCCTCTTGTCACGATGATCTTTAACTTCACTCTGAAATTACTTGAACCATTCAATAATTCAGACTTGTGTTTCATCAAGTAAATATACTCAACATCTACCCGAATCATCGTGAAGTAAGAACATAACGATATTCCTTTGCATGCCTCGGCACTCATTGGACTGCACACATCAAAATGTGTTACTTCCAACAAGTTGCTATCTTGTTCCATTTTACTAAAAACGAGGCTTTTAGTCATCTTGCCTATGTGGTATGATTTGCATATCTCAAGTGATTCAAAATCAAGTGAGTCCAAACGATCCATCTGCATGGAGTTTCTTCATGCATATACACCAATAGACATGGTTCGCATGTCTCAAACTTTTCAAAAACGAGTGAGTCCAAAGATCCATCAACATGGAGCTTCTTCATGCGTTTTACACCAATATGACTTGCATGGCAGTGCCACAAGTAAGTGGTACTATCATTACTATCTTATATCCTTTTGGCATGAAAATGTGTATCACTACGATCGAGATTCAATAAATCATTCCTTTAGGTGCAAGACCATTGAAGGTATTATTCAAATAAATAGAGTAACCATTATTCTCCTTAAATGAATAACCGTATTGCGATAGACATAATCCAATCATGTCTACTCTCAACGCAAACACCAAATCTCGATGGTAGAGGGAGCGTGCGATGCTTGATCACATCAACCTTGGAAACACTTCAAACACAAATCGTCAGCTCACCTTTAGCTAGTCTCCGTTTATTCCGTAGCTTTTTTATTTCGAGTTACTAACACTTAGCAACCGAACCAGTATCTTAATACCCTGGTGCTACTAGGAGTACTAGTAAAGTACACATTAACATAATGTATATCCAATATACTTCTATCGACCTTGTCAGCCTTCTCATCTACCAAGTATCTAGCGTAATTCCGCTCTAGTGACTATTCCCTTATCACGAAGCACTTAGTCTCGGGTTTGGGTTCAACCTTGGGTTTCTTCACTGGAGCAGCAGCTGATTTGCCGTTTCATGAAGTATCCCTTCTTGCCCTTGCCCTTCTTGAAACTAGTGGTTTCACCAACCATCAACAATTGATGCTCCTTCTTGATTTCTACTTTCGCGGTGTCAAACATCGCGAATACCTCAAGGATCATCATATCTATCCCTGATATGTTATAATTCATCACGAAGCTCTAGCAGCTTGGCGGTAATGACTTTGGAGAAACATCACTATCTCATCTCGAAGATCAACTCCCACTCGATTGAAGTGATTGTTGCACTCAGACAATCTGAGTACAAGCTCACCGATTGAGATTTCCTCCCTTAGTTTGCCGGCTAAGAAAATCGTCGGAGGTCTTATACCTCTTGACGTGGGCACGAGCCTGAAATCCCAATTTCAGCCCTCGAAACATCTCATATGTTCCGCGATGTTTCGAAAAACATCTTTGGTGCCTCAACTCTAAACCGTTTAACTGAACTATCACGTAGTTATCAAAACATGTATGTACGATGTTCGCAACATCCACAAACGACGTTTGGGGTTCAGCACTGTGGCGGTGCATTAAGGACATAAGCTTTCTCGTCCGCATAATCGCCATCTGTCAACTTTCAACTATATTTTCTCTAGGAACATATATAAGCAGTGGAACTAAAGCGCGAGCTTCGACATAATTTGCAAAGAACTTTTGACTATGTTCAGGATAATTAAGTTCATCTTATGAACTCCCACTCAGATAGACATCCCTTTGGTCATCTAAGTGATTACATGATCCGAGTCAACCAGGCCGTGTCCGATCATCACGTGAGACGGACTAGTCATCATCGGTGAACATCTTCATGTTGATCGTATCTACTATCGACTCATGCTCGACCTTTCGGTCTTCGTGTTCGAGGCCATATGCGCACATGCTAGGCTCGTCAAGTTAACCCCAAGTGTTTTTGCTTTGTAAAATCATCTTACACCCGTTGTATGTGAGCGTAAAATCCATCACACCCGATCATCACGTGGTGCTTAGAAGCGACGAACTGTAGCAATGGTGCGCGATCGGGGAGAACACTTCTTGAAATTTTGTAAGGATCATCTTATTTACTACCGTCGTCCTAAGTAAACAAGATGCATAAACATGATAAACATCACATGCAATCAAATAGTGACATGATATGGCCAATATCATTTTGCTCCTTTGATCTCCATCTTCGGGCTCCATGATCATCATCGTCACCGGCATGACACCATGGTCTCCATCATCACGATCTCCATCATCGTGTCTTCATGAAGTTGTCTCGCCAACTATTACTTCTACTACTATGGCTACCGGTTAGCAATAAAGTAAAGTAATTACATGGCGTTGTTCAATGACACGCAGGTCATACAATAAATAAAGACAACTCCTATGGCTCCTGCCGGTTGTCATACTCATCGACATGCAAGTCATGAATCCTATTACAAGAACATGATCAATCTCATACATCACATATCATTCATCACATTCATCTTGGCCATATCACATCACATAGCATACCTGCAAAAACAAGTTAGGCGTCCTCTAATTGTTGTTTGCATGTTTTACGATGGCTGCTATGGGTTTCTAGCAAACGTTTCTTACCTCATAAAACCACAGCGTGATATGCCAATTGCTATTTACCCTTCATAAGGACCCTTTTCATCGAATCCGTTCCGACTAAAGTGGGAGGCGGCACCGCTAGCCACCTTATGCACCAAGTGCATGTCAATCGGTGGAACTTGTCTCACGTGAAATGCGTGTAAGGTCGGTCCGGGCGCTTCATCCCACAATACCGTCGAAACAAGATTGGACTAGTAACGGTAAGCATATTGAACAAAATCAACGCCCACAACTACTTTGTGTTCTACTCGTGCAAAGAATCTACGCAATAGACCTAGCTCATGATGCCTTTGTTGGGGAGCGTGGCGAGAAATTCAAAATTTTCCTCGTGTCACCAAGATCTATCTATGGAGAAACCAGCAGCGAGGGAAGGAGAGTGCATCTACATACCCTTGTAGATCGCTAAGCGGAAGCGTTCAAGAGAACGGGGTTGAAGGAGTCGTACTCGTCGTGATCCAAATCACGGAGATCCTAGTGCCGAGCAGACGGCACCTCGCGTTCAACACACGTACAGCCGGTGGCGTCTCCCACGCCTTGATCCAGCAAGGAGAGAGGAGAGGTTGAGAAGACTCCATCCAGCAGCAGCACAACGGCGTGGTGGTGATGGAGGAGTATGGCAATCCCTGAGGCTTCGCCAAGCACCAAGGGAGAGGAGGAGGAGGGAGAGGCAAGGCTGCACCAAGATGAGAAGTTCTCATGTATTGATAGCAGCCCCAAACCTCAAGTATATATAGGGAGGGAGGCTGCGCCCCATCTAGGGTTCCCCAAGGGGTGCGGCCAGCCCTAGATGGGACTTGGGAGGCGGCCAAGGGGGAAGAGGCGCCTCACTAGATGGGCCTTAGGCCCATCCGAGGCTAGGGTTTCCCTCTCCTCCTAGCTGCGCCTTGGGCAGGGTGGGGCGCACCAGCCCACTCTGGGCTGGTCCTTTCCACTCTAGGCCCATACAAGCCTCCGGGGTTGGTGGCCCCACTTGGTGGACCCGGGACCCTCCGGTGGTCCCGTGCGTTACCGATATTACGAAACTTTTCCGGTGACCAAAACAGGACTTCCATATATAATTCTTTACCTCCGGACCATTCCGGAACTCCTCGTGACGTCCAGGGATCTCATCCGGGACTCGAACAACATTCGGTAACCACATACAAGCTTCCTTTATAACCCTAGCGTCATCGAACCTTAAGTGTGTAGACCCTACGGGTTCGGGAGACATGTAGACATGACCGAGGCGTTCTCCGGTCAATAACCAACAGCGGGATCTGGATACCCATGTTGGCTCCCACATGTTCCACGATGATCTCATCGGATGAACCACGATGTCAAGGACTCGGTCGATCCGTATACAATTCCCTTTGTCTAGCGGTATTTTACTTGCGAGATTCGATCGTCGGTATACCGATACCTTGTTCAATCTCGTTACGGCAAGTCTCTTTACTCGTTCGCAACACATCATCCGTGATCAACCCCTTGGTCACATTGTGCACATTATGATGATGTCCTACCGAGTGGGCCAGAGATACCTCTCCGTTTACGGAGTGACAAATCCGATCTCGATCCGTGTCAACCCAAGACACTTTCGGAGATACCGTAGTGCACCTTTATAGTCACCCGATTCGTTGTGACGTTTGATACACCAAAGCACTCCTACGGTATCCGGGAGTTACATGATCTCATGGTCTAAGGAAGAGATACTTGACATTGGAAAAGCTCTAGCAAGCGAACTACGATCTTTGTGCTATGCTTAGGATTGGGTCTTGTCCATCACATCATTCTCCTAATGATGTGATCCGTTATCAACGACATCCAATGTCCATAGTCAGAAACCATGACTATCTGTTGATCACAACGAGCTAGTCAACTAGAGGCTCACTAGGGACATATTGTGGTCTTTGTATTCACACGTGTATTACGATTTCCGGATAATACAGTTATAGCATGAATAAAAGACAATTATCATGAACAAGGAAATATAATAATACTTTTATTATTGCCTCTAGGGCATATTTCCAACAATATCTTCATCCTGCATAATACCACAGAAAAGAATATATATAGTGAGGATAATTACAGGTAATGATTGATCTCAAAAGGATCACTACAGCTAGCTTGAGACTTAAATTATAGAAAGAAATCACTTCTGACAATAGCAGCGATGATAGATTTGTCGAGTGCTTCCTTATTGTATAAGCTGAAACAGTTCTAAATACTCAACGGACCCAGCTTTCTCATGGTAGTAATGGTCCTCCTTGACATTCACCATGAGGGACACTCGATCGATATCTTGGTCATGTTCATGTACCATTGATGCAATTCATACATTCTCGTTGGGAGGTTCTTGACCTTGTGCAGCGCGACCAAAGGTTGGCCCGGACATATTGCTGTTTTACTTCATCCTCTCTAAGCAAAGGCATGGGCTCGATCTCGAGGAGTTGTCCAATGATGATGTTGAGAACTTCAGCCTGCATTATATGCTCCTCCGTTATTACCACATTGCCCACCTCGGGAACATGCACTGTTTGCCCACAATAATATTGAGGGCGTCTTTATCTTTGTTGTTGGCACAACAAGCGAGGGATCGATTCGCGCCTGTTCTCCCAGTGGGAATGGTTTTCCGCATTTTTGGCAGCTGCTTCTTGTTTGCTCGATCCCGATGTAGGCGTGCTCGCCTCCCTTTGTAGGCGTGCTCGATTTAACTTCCGATGTGGCGCTCATAGTGCGTGTCAGCAGGCTTGGAAGCTGGTGGTTGAGCCATCTGAATGAAGTGGTCAATCGTTTCCTCGGCACTTTCTCCCTTGGCGGCGGTGGCGGTTTCGGTGCAAAATGGGCTTCCACCTCGGCCTTGATATGGTGTGATTTCCTCCTCGGACTTGTCATAAGACCTCTGCGGAAGAGGCTTGAGCTTGGACCATATTTATACCGCTTGCCTCCTTTGTACTTCCAGCTGTACTACCTCGACTCGTCTGACTCGCACTGAGCTGCAGGGGTGTCTCTGCGATTCTTGGCGGCGGAGATGGCTGTGGGACTGAGTTGGGCGAGGAGGAGGAGTGGCTGAGGTTGTGCAGGACTTGGAGGAGGTGGGCGTCGACGCTGTGGCGGACTTGGAGGAGGAGGATTGTCGACACTTTGCGGACTTGGAGGATGAGGATTGTCGACACTTTGCGGACTTGGAGGAGCGGAGTCCGCTGACTCGGTGGCGGACTTCGATGAGGACTCGGGTGACGCGGTGTGGGTGGCCTTGGAAAGATGATGCAATCCTTTTTCCATAGGATGATCGATGTTTGGCCTCTCAGAAAGCGCTCGCCGTCACCTCCGGCAATGTCAAGTTGTAGCCCGAATATGGGTCCACACATCATCAACCACGACACGAGCATAGCCCGCTGTAATCGGGTTGCCATGGAAGGTTGCCTCGGGGATTTGTGAAAGCACAGCCGTCGCCACCTTCATGGATATGTTCTTCATTTTGTAGTGTAGCTCGCATGATTAGTGTTCTCCGTGATGTCATCCACAGGGTATCTACCCAGCATTGGGTCGTCGGGACGGAACCCACGCTGCTTCTCGGCATGGATGGGCGGTGCTATCCAATCTGGATCATCCGCTAGCTGCTGCATTGTTGAGACCCCTTTGATGGGTAAGTGAGTCGATCTGCTCTCGCTGCCGCTGGAATTTGTTGCCAATTCCGCTTGACTTGCTTCTAGGCCTTGAAGGCGTTCATAGTCCCTTCCTCTGCTCCTCCTCCATCTTCCTCTTCTTCTCCTCCGCAATCTTCTTTCTCGCACGGGTTACGTAGTCGGTGTTCGATCTGAAAACCCTCATACCACGGAATAGCGCCCTTGCCTCGTGTTCTTCCGGGTGTTCAGGATTTCCCGAGCACGCGTAAGCTCGTCGTTCTCTCTGTTGGGCTGGAACACCCCGTTCGTGCCTCTTCTATTGCAACAAGTATCGCATCGTCGGCTCCCTTCAGACTTGCCCTCGTCGAAACTTTTCTGTCTCCGGTCCAACTCCCCCATGCGCATAGAACCAAGTCCCGACCACAGCGGGCCAGCTCTTAGTAACCGGAGTGACACCTGCATCCTCCATCTCTTTCTCGGACTTATCCCACTTAGGCATTGCCACCGCGATAGCCACCGGCCCCGACTTATGGAACTTATCCTTCTTTTCGGCATTCTTCTTGTTTATTCTCGACCGTTCCTTAGCTAATTCGAATCCTTGAATTTCACGAAATCGACCCAATGATCACGTTGGTTCTCGGTGTTCCCTTGAATCTGGAGTCTTCCTTCCTCATTGACGTACTTGTTCCATTCACCATTCTTGTAGTTCTTGAATGCAGCGCCATCATCTTAAAGCAGCCTCTTTGACTTTACGCACATCATACATTAAATGATCGGTAGGGTGAAATGTTCCATGAGAGTATCCCAAAGCAGATCTTTTTGATTCTTGTCGACATAAGTAACATCTGGACGTGGCTTTGTTGGCGCCCTCCATTCTTGAAGTTTGATCGGGAGTTGGTCCTTCACAAGAACTCCGCGACCGAGCGAACGAACTTGTTCGCAATCTTCTTAGGCGCTATTGGTTTGCGGAGGGTCGCATGCCTCGATATTGTACTTTACGCCCGGCTTCAACTTTTTGTTCGGGCCTCGTTTAGTCCTTTTTACGAAGATTTGCTCGATCCGGATGGCTGAAAGAACAAAGATCGATTCGTTAATATATCTTCAAGTCATTTAAAACATGTGATGATCACCGGATGCTGCTTATATAAATATATATACCTCGTCGGTGTTTGTTGTTTCAGGATCATGTTCTTCGTCATCGTCATAATCATTCATGACTTCGTCGTGATCGAATATCATATCACCCTCTCCGGTGTTGTTTAGAAATTGAAGCCGTCATAATCTTCTTCATTTTGATTATCATCGCCTGCGTATCATATCAAACATGGTCTGTTTCTCCCTCTCTGTCGGTATTATGCGCCATAGCTTTTGTTTAACTAATCCAAAAGAAATATAAAACAATTTAGTATTCAAATCTCGAATAATAGATATAATCTCGAATACATCGTCGAGAATAATAGATATAATCTCGAATACATCGTCGAATAATAGATATAATCTCGAATACATCGTCCGAATAATAGATATAATCTAGAATACATCGTCTCGAATAATATATAATATTGAAAAGTATATCACGGCTATTAGCTAATAAAGATCGAATACTACGGAAGAATCTAGGACACTCGCGGTTCCTCCGTGGCAGGCGATGGACACCCAAAGAGAAGGAACCCTCACGGGATCATAGCTGAAGTGAGATCCCGAAGATACTACCACATATTGGAGAACACGCCGCCCACTAACGCAACCATGTAGCGATGGGCGTGCTCCTCCTCCTCCCGACACGGCGACGTACCACCTCCGTGCGGGGCGGGTCCCTCCGCACCAAATCGCCCACGCGAACGCCACAAAAGCGAGATCGGGGTCGACGATGGACCAGCGGCGGGTTCCTCGTCAAGCGCGCCCTCAAGCAGCACCTCCGGTGCCAGCCAGTGAGCCAGTCCGGACATGGGTCGGCTGGGCGTCGTCATGACGGGTCGACGGCGAGGATGCGGGCAGGCATCGTCGAGAACAAATACTAGCTATATGCCCACAAAAAGTAACATTTTTTAATGATTGGATTTTGATAACTAAAATTTCTAACATTTCTATAACATTTCTAACAATGCTATATATAACTAACATTTCTATAACATTTCTAATATTTTAGAACTAAAAACAGAAAAAAATTATAACATTTCTATATATATAACTAACATTTTATAACTATTTCTATAACTAAAAACAGAAAAATTTCTAACAATTCTAACTTTTTATAACTATATATTTCTATAACTAAAAACAGAAAAAATTCTACAATTTCAAACATTTCTAACAAATCTAACAGTTCTAACATTTCTAACTATTTCTAAAAAACAGAAAAATGTCTAACAATGTATGTGTGTGTGTGCGCGCTCACCGGCCGGCTAGGCGAGGCGGCAGGCAAGGTGGCGGCAGACGGCGGCAGGTGCGGTGGCGACAGGCGGCGGCAGCGGGACGGACGTCTGGCGAAGGCGGCGGCGGCGGCGGCAGGCGGCGGCGGCGAGGCAGGCGGCGGCGGCAGGCGGCGGCGGCGAAGCGGCGACGAGCGGCGACGGACGGGGGCGAAGCGGCGGCGAAGCGGCGGCGGTGCAGAGGAGAAAAAGAGAGGAGATGAAAGCGGCGAAATTTTGAAGTGTTTAGTTATATAGAAGGCACCTTTAGTACGGTTGGAGCCACCAACGGTACTAAAATCTGTTTTAACCGAGCCAAGCGGCGAAGCGACCCCTTTAGTACGGGTGGTGGCACAAACCGGTACTAAAAACCTACCCGGTTTGTGCCACGACCGGTACTAAAGAAATCTTAAGGGGGGCGCCGATCTTGATCTTGACAAGTTTAGTCCCACCTCGCTAGTCGAGGGCTACCATGATTGGTTTATAAGCCCGGTGCGGTAGCTCTCTCGAGCTCCTCTCCTATTCAGGCCTCTTGGGCCTACCTGTCCTCCTCGCCTTGTGGGCCTCTTGGGCCTTGGCAGCCTGCATCTGGCCCAATGAAAGGTTGTATCGCTGGTCGATGCAGGCCGCTTTGGCCCGATGGCGGGCTTTTTTTTGCTTTATTTTTTTGCTTTATTTTTGTTTTATTTATTTTTGAGTTGTTTTTGTTGTATTTAGAGTTTCTTTGTGAATATTTTTGCTTTAGGTACAAAAATTACAAACTTTCTCTTAGTGCGGTAGATTTCAAATTTGAATAGTTTAAATTTTGAATTATTTGAAATTTGTGTGAATCACTAGTTTGTGAATAACTTAACTTTGAAAAAGTTTTTCAGTGATTCTTTTTCTTATGTTCAATATTAGTGTGTTTTATCATTATATTCAATTTAGTAATGCTTAGGTTATTTAAAAATGAAATGCCTTTGTAACATTCGGTTTTAAATTGAAACCACGATACTTGAAAGAGATTGTCCATTTTGTACACGAAGTGCATCCAGATTTTGTCGTAACCCTCTCTACTTTCTTGCACATGCTATTTATATGAAATTATGATACCATGCCAACTTTCAACCTTTTACGAGTTCATTTGAATTGCTTTTCAATTTGAGGTCATTTAATTTGGAAAAAAATCGGTAAATGCATGAAAAGAATTTGTTTGCACATAAAATTTCTTCGCGTTTCAAATGCCAAAACACATAACTACCCTAACTATTATAGACATTCCCTCACGGGTGTGAAACACGAGAAGAAAGTGATGATAGTGAAGCCGATCACATCCAGATCTTTGGGTGTGAAACTTTTCTTCGCGTGTGTCCCTTTGTAGTAACCATGGAAAATCTTCATCATTTAACGGGATGCTCGGGTCAATATTCACTGTGAATGGAGCAATTTCATCAAACTTTTCATAATCTTCGACTTATGCATCTTGTCATCCACTCCCACGATGTTTCTCTTCCCGTAAAGAACTATGTGCGCTTTGGCTCATCGTACGATGCATTCGCTTCCTTATCTTTTCTTTTTCTTGGCTTGGTAGACATGTCCTTCACATAGAAAACATGTGCCACATCATTGGCTAGGACGAATGGTTCGTCGCATCACATAAGATTGTTGAGATCCTTGTTGTCATTAAATCATTGCGGGTCTTCCGTTACCCGCCTCGTGTCATATTGACCCATTTGCACGAAACAAAGGGACCTTTAAACCACGTCGATAGTCAAGTTCCCATATGTCCTGTATATAACCATAATATGTTTCCTTTCCCGTCTTGGTTTCTGCATCAAAGCGGATACCACTGTTTTGGTTGGTGCTCTTCTTATCTTGGGAAATCGTGTAAAATGTATTACCATTTATCTTGTACCCTTTGAAAGTCATTATATTCGAAGATGGTAACTGGGACAGCAAGTACAGGTCATCTTCAATAGAGGTGGCATGCATGGTACGTGTCTGCAGCCAGTTGGCGAAACTCCTGGTTTGTTCACGTGTAATCCACTCATCAGACCGCTCCGGGTGTTTGGAGCGTAGCAAATTCTTGTGTTCATCCATATCTGAGCCACCAAGGTGGAATTCAGTAGAAGCGTGTAGTGTGCTTGGTGAGAGAATGTCCGTCCATACATATTATTTGTTCCCCTCCTAGCGTGCCTTTTCCATCGATGCGCCCTTATGCGCGATTCAGGAACACCAATCGGCTTAAGGTCAGGAATAAAGTCAATACAAAACTCAATGACCTCCTCATTTTGATGGCCCTTGGAGATGCTTCCTTACGGCCTAGCACGGTTATGAACATATTTCTTTAAGACTCCATGAACCTTTCAAAGGGAACATATTGTGTAGAAATACGGGACCCAAAGCGTTAATCTCTTCGCATAGGTGAACTAGGGCGTGCGTCATGATGTTGAAGAAGGATGGTGGGAACACCAACTCGAAGCCGACAAGACATTGCACCAAATCATTACGTAACCTTGGTATGATTTCGGATCGATTACCTTACGAGAGATTGCATTGAGAAATGCACATAGCTTCACAATGGCTAATCGAGCGTTTTCGGTAGAAGCCCCTCAATGCAACGGAAGCAGTTGCGTCATAATCACGTGGCGATCATGAGAATTTAGGTTACGGAACCTTTTCTCGCCATGTTTATGATTCCTTTATATTCGACGAAGCCGACGGTACCTTAATGGCGAGGCATTCAAAGAAGATTTCCTTCTCTTCTTTGGTAGGCGTAGCTTGCATGACCACGATGTATGCCATCTTCTCCGTGCATCGTTGCTGGTCCTCCGTGCCTCGGTGTATCTTTTGTCTTCCCATACGCCCAAGAAGCCAAGCAGGTCACGCAAAGATTCTTCGTGGCGTGCATCACGTCGATTGCGGAGCGGACCTCTAGGTCTTTCAATATGGCAGGTCCCAAAATATAGATTTCTTCTTCCACATGGGTGCGCGTCCGTCCGCGTCCTTGAACAGGTTGTCCGCGGGACCCTTTCCAAATATCACCTTCAAATCCTTGACCATATCATGTACATCAGCACCGATGCGATGGCGAGGCTTCGTCGGTGATCCGCCTCACCTTTGAAATGCTTGCCTTTCTTTCTTACGGGTGCACCTGCTCGGAAGAAATCGGCGATGTCCTGTGTACACATTCTTCTTACAACTATTCAAATATATCTTGTCGGTATCATCCAAGCGGTCGTGCATCCGCGGTATCCCTTGTTTATGCGTCACGAAAGGTTCTTGAGAGCGAGCCAATCATTGATGGTCACGAACAGCAACGCCTTGAGGTCAAATTCTTCCCTCATGTGCTCATCACGACGCACACTGTTCCATTCCACAGCTGTAAGAGTTCTTCAACTAATGGCCTTAGGTACACATCAATGTCGTTGCGGGTTGCTTAGGGCCTTGGATGAGCTTGGCATCATAATGAACTTCCGCTTCATGCACAACCAAGGAGGAAGGTTATACAAACATAGAGTCACGGGCAGGTGCTATGGTTGCTGCTCTGCTCCCCAAAAGGATTAATGCCATCTGCGCTTAGACCAAACCATACGCTCCTTGCGTCATCGCAAACTCCTTCCCGTACTTTCTTTCGATTTTTCTCCACTGCGACCCGTCGTGGTACTCTCAACTTTCCGTCTTTCTTACGGTCTTCTCATGCCATCTCATCGCCTTGGCATGCTCTTTGTTTTGGAACAAGCGTTTCAACCGTGGTATTATAGGAGAATACCACATCACCTTGGCAGAATCTTCTTCCTAGGGCGCTCGCCCTCGACATCACCGAGCTCATCGCGGCTGATCTTATAGCGCAATGCACCACATACCGGACAGCGTTCAAATCCTCGTACTCACCGCGATGCAGGATGCAATCATTAGGGCATGCATGTATCTTTTGCACCTCTAACCCTAGAGGCGGACAGCCTTCTTTGCTTCAGACGTACTCTCGGGCAATTCGTTGTCCTTTGGAAGCATATCCTTTATCATTACCGACAACTTTCCAAATCCTTGTCGGATACACCATTCTCGCCTTCCATTGCAGCAATTCGATGTGGTGCCCAGCTTTTCTTGTCACCCTCGCAATTCGGGTACAACAATTTTTGTGATCCTCTAACATGCCTTTGCAACTTCTTCTTCTCCAAATCACTTGCTAGTTTCTCTTTGCATCGGCAATGGCCCGACCTAGATCATCAGCGGGCTCATCGATGCCTCTTCTTCAACTTCTTCCCGCATTGCGGCTCAGCTTCTTCCCGCATTACCGGCTCAGCTTCTTCCCCATTGTTGTATCATCGTATTCAGGGAACCCATGGCGGGATAGCTGTTGTCGTCCTCTTCTTCTTCATTGTCTTCCATCATGACCCTCTTTCTCCGTGCTTGGTCCAAACATTATAGTGGGGCATGAAACCGGTCAAAGCAGTGGGCGTGAATGGTTCTTGGCGAGAGTAATTGTGACCATTCTTACAGACACCACATGGACAAGGCATAAAACCATCCGCCCGCTTGTTTGCCTCGGCATAGCGAGAAAAGTATGCACGCCCTCAACGAACTGGGGTAAGCATCGGTCATCGTACATCCATTGCCGTCTCATCTTCATTACACAACACGAATAGACCAAATTAATACAAGTTCATACATAAAGTTCATACAACACTTAAATGCAACAAACAAATAACTCTCTAGCTAAAGCATTTAAATGCAACAACAAATGCGATCAAGATCGCAACTAAGGTAACAATTGATCCAACAGCATAATGATACCAAGCCTCACTATCGATGGCATATTTTCTAATCTTTCTATTCTTCAGCGCATTTTCTCCATCTTGATCTTGTGATCATCGGCGACATCGGCAACATGCAGCTCAATTCCATCTTCTCCCCTCAATTCTTTTCAATTTTTCTTTCAAGTACTCGTTTTCTCTTTCAACTAAATTTAACCTCTCGACAATAGGGTCGGTTGGAATTTCGGTTCACATACCTCCTAGATAAAAATATCTATGTCAACTTGATGGGCATAATTTGTCATAAACACGAAATGCAACTAATCGTTTTAAAGAGAATATACCACATCCGAATCATAACAAGGGCGAGGGTCGACGGGACGGATATCAAAACCATGGCACTATGTATAACAAACAACGTCGGGTAAGATAATTATTACATGATTAACTATATATCCAAATCACACAAACATCAATTTTTATATAAAATTACATGAACAAGAGGCTCACCACAAGGTGGTGCCGGTGTGAGAGACAGTCTGGGCGATCGGCGGTGGTTCTGACGGAGATTTAGAAGGCACTAAGTAAACCACACCTACATATGCAAACTAAGTGTTATTTTTGACCTCAAATTGCATATAAATCAAATACTAGTACATATATATATTTCCTCCCAAATTACTAAACTCACAAATTAGTAACTATATAAAGCATTGCAAGAGCTAATCTAGCAATGAGAGATGAAAGGACAAAGTTACTAACCTTTGTGATCATTTGAATGGATGGGGCCTTCAAATCTTGACAAATTTTGGGCAATTTTGTGGTGAGCTCGAGGGAAGAGGAAGAACAGAGAGGAGAGGAGAGGGAAAGGGGAAGAACAGAGCAAGCTGGACGAAGGGTTTATATCAGGAGGACCTATAGTGCGGTTCGTGGCACGAACCGGTACTAAAATCTTGGAGGGCCAGGCCGACAACATCCTGCCACCATCCTCATTAGTACCGGTTAGTGGCACGAACCGGTGCTAAAGGTTAGCCACGAACCGGTACTAATGAGAGCGGCCCGGCTAGCCGTTGGAACTGGCACTAATGTATACATTAGTGCCGACTCTAATACAAACCGGCACTAATGTGCTTCACGTTTGACCCTTTTTCTACTAGTGAATATACTCCCTCCGTTCCTAAATACTTGTCTTTCTAGAGATTTCAACAAGTGACTACATACGGCGCAAAATGAATGAATCTACACTTTAAAATATGTCAACATACATCCGTATGTTGAGTTCATTTGAAATGCCTAGAAAGACAAGTATTTGGGAACGGAGGGAGTAGTATGTCGTGGATGAGAACCATGACATTGTTTACGAGATCATCTACTTCTAAATAAAAGGACTACGAGAGTACTCGAAATGAGATGATGGATCCCATAATTACGTACAACTGTGTATTGAACACGTTAAAAAATGCGAGTGAATAGTTTTACTTCTAATCCACCAGCTATTGAACCGCACATTTGATGCCGTACGTCTTGTTGCAATTAATTATACTTCACGTGGGGAACAATGTTCCTACTAGCAATGCCAAAGCTTGATGGAAAACATTGGTTGAAAGTATATTTAAGTATCTTTCTAGAATGAGGGGTGGGGGGGCGATGGCTCACTTTGATCGTAGGGAACCTCCAACATCACCCTTTGGGCAGTCCGAACAAAAATCAACGACCTAATAGGCCTCCCTAAATCGCCCCTATATACCCGGATAGTTCAAACCGCCCTAGTCCTGGTCCAAATGTGAGACCTTGTCTGGGCAAGTCCATCGTGTCGACCTAGACTTTTTGGGGGCTCAGGTTACTATCTGCTGGGGTTGGGATTAGAAGGGGTAGTTGGTTCTCTGTCCAACTGCTAGGGGTACAATCTGCGAGAGTCTAGGTTATGTGTGGTGGGGCTGGTTCTTGGGCAAGTACAACCGTGGTTCTATCTGCATCAACTGTTAGCACTATCTTTTCTGAAGACCATGTTGTTACTCCCTTAGATACTGCCATCACCCTCTCCAATTCAAATGGCTGATAAACAAGAAAAGAAATTGAATGTACAGACATTGTATGATAAACAGGTGCAATGGATAGTGGGGAATAAAAGAGCGCATAAAAATTCACATTTATGTTGTCTAACCAAACAGGATAGCATGGCACAATTTCACATATATTATGGCTAACTAAACAGGATAGCATGCCACAATTTCACATTATGATGGCTAACTAAAAAAGATGGAAAGACATAGTTCAAAATATGATGACTATGTAAACAGGATGACATGATATAACTATGTAATGTGTTTATTAAATAGGTTGGCATGCCATAATTCACATACATGCCGCCTATGGAAACATGATAGCATGATATAATTCACGGATAGAATGACATAATTCAAAATATGATGACTATAAACACTAAACAGGATGAGATGATATAACTATATGATGTCTGAAGGAAATATGCCCTAGAGGCAATAATAAAGTTATTATTTATTTCCTTATATCATGATAAATGTTTATTATTCATGCTAGAATTGTATTAACCGAAAACATAATACATGTGTGAATACATAGACAAACATAGTGTCACTAGTATGCCTCTACTTGACTAGCTCGTTTATCAAAGATGGTTATGTTTCCTAACCATGGACAAAAGAGTTGTCATTTGATTAACGGGATCACATCATTAGGAGAATGATGTGATTGACTTGACCCATTCCGTTAGCCTAGCACTTGATCGTTTAGTATGTTGCTATTGCTTTCTTCATGACTTATACATGTTCAGTAACTATGAGATTATGCAACTCCCATTTACGGAGGAACACTTTGGGTACTACCAAACATCCATGCGTAGCTGGGTGATTATAAAGATCTGCGGTGTCTCGAGGTACATGTTGA
>JAHHZJ010003710.1:0-56255 GCA_021437245.1 Aegilops speltoides
TCGAAACTCTAAAGACTAGACTCTAAGACCAGCAACTAGACACGGCGATGCAACATAAATTCAACAATGCAAATCTGAAAAGATTATGCAAAGGCTCGAGACTAGTTGGATAGGATGAACTAACCTAATTTTTTTGTGGCTTTTACGTGGACTATAGGTATGAAGAACAGACTCGATCTAAACTACGAAAAATTGTAAAATCTCACCGAGCAACACGGAACTCGATACCACTTGATAGAAGCGGAGGTGTCCGTCTTTCGATGAGATGGTGGATTTCGCTTTGGTGGAAGTCGACTTTGGCGATCCGACTCTGACGGGCGAGGGCGTCGCGCATATATGTCGCTAAACCAACTCCGAGAGGTTATTGACCACGCCGAACACGATCAACGACCACGAGGTCTATTTCCTGCGAGCAAGCGAAGAACAAGCAAGAAGCTGAGATTGCAATCTGGATATTGCGAATATAAGATGAAAGCTTTATTGATCAAGGTGGGGTTACGTGATGCCTTTATGCAGTTGTTGAACACAAGCGAAATGCAGCGAAATGCAGCTATGGCGAACTTTTGATCTAAACAAAACCCAAAGTCTAAGCGGTGCCCTAAGGGCTGTATATATGGAGGAAGAGGGGTGAATTTCGTGGCCCTTGGTGGAGGGTCGAAACTAACCCTATCTCTTGTTTCCCACACATCGGACTCTAAAATAGCCTATACTAATGTATTTCGAAATTACATGGGCCTGGCCCAATAATAAGGTGATGCAGCACCTAGAATAGCCTCTGGACGAAATTTATGAAGTGGCATCTTGTATATTTCGTCCAAGGCTTCATGCACTCATTATGGTGGCTTCAAAGTCCTGAAATCATCACTTGTAACTCCATTCTTGTCCCCTTGCACATGCCATCATCTCCATGCTTGTTCTTGCTCCAATGTTCATCCTTCTCCAAGCTAGGCCCTTCATTTGTAAGCAAAACAAATGTATCCAATTTAAGCGACATCATATTCTCATGAACATTAGAATCATTACCAAAAAGCGAAAGTACACGGTACTTTAGTTGGCATCTGTGACTCTAGTAATTGGTCCAGCATGTATAGCAGCAGGGGCTGTGGGTGTAACAATGGTATTGATGTCCTCATCAGTTTTAGTGAACATCTGTCCATTCTATGGCAGTCCATGAAAGTACTTCATTTTCTCCTGCGCTTTTTGCCTGATTGCCCCAAAATTTCTTGTCCTCTATAGAGGAATATCGTTTCCACATATATATTGACCGATGCAGGAATGCACTTTTTCTTGGCTTTCCGCGGCGCATGAGTTACTGACATGCCATCCGTGAAAACAAGGAGAATAAGGCATATAGCGCTGGATTTTCTTCAATTCACGGTCAAATGAGATTGCCGGGATCATAGAGCATCTGCGAGAAAGGTATGTTTGTCCCTACGAGGCGGTGATGTCTATAAGCAACATAATCTCTCGAATTTCCTTCAAAAGGAAGTGCCAATGGGTTCGAAACTTAAGGCTGAATGATGTTCTTTGACTTTTAGGGCCAAAAGTCCTTCTTAAGGCTGAATTTGAGGTACTCGGGCCTCCACATAAATATTGACCGATGCAGGAATGAACTTTTGTTCTTGGCTTTCCGCAGCGCATGAATTCTGACAAGCCATCCGGCGAAGACAAGGAGAATAAGGCATATAGCTTGCGGATTTTCTTCAATATCTGACCAAATGAGTTTGCCGGATCATAGAGCATCTGCGAGAAAGATACGTTTGTCCCTACAAGGGGATAATGTCTATAAGCAACATCATCTCGAATTTCCTTCAAAGGAAGTGCCTATGAGTTGAAACTTGTCTAAGCAATGACGAATGATGTTCTTTGACTTTCGAGGCCAAAAGTCCCTTAAGGCTGAATTTGAGGCTACTCCGGGCCTCTGGCATAAGCGGAGTATTTTTGGATTGGCGCTTGCCACGAGCAGTTTGAATACTTATGGGTCCGACCACGGACTCGAATGACAAAATTATGACCGTTTTAGTGAACATCTGTCCATTCTATGGCAGTCCTTGAAAATATTTCATTTTCTCATGCGCTTTTGCTGATTGCCCCAAAATTTCTTGTCCTCTATAGAGGAGATATCGTTTCCACATATATATTGACCGATGCCAAGAATGCACTTTTGTTCTTGGCTTTCGCTTTATGAGTTACTGCATGCCATCCGTGAAAACAAGGAGAATAAGGCATATAGCAGCTGGATTTTCTTCAATTCTGGCCAAATGAGTTTGCCGGATCATAGAGCATCTGCGAGAAGGTATGGTTGTCCCTACCGAGAGGCTGATGTCTATAAGCAACATAATCTCTCAATTTCCTTCAAAAGGAAGTGCCAATGGGTTGAAACTTATTAGAAAGCAATGACGGATGATGTTCTTTGACTTTTAGGGCCAAAAGTCCTCCTTAAGGCTGAATTTGAGGTACTCCGGGCCTCTTGGCGGCGGGGAGTATTTTTGGATTCGGCGCGCTTCTTGTGAGCAGTTTAATACTTATGGGTCGGACACGGACTCGAAAGACAAATATGACCGTTTTAGTGAACATCATCCATTCTATGGCAGTCCTAGAAAGTACTTCATTTTCTCATGCGCTTTTTGCTGATTGCCCCAAAATTTCTTGTCCTCTATAGAGAGGTTTCCACATAAATATTGACCGATGCGAGGAATGAACTTTTGTTCTTGGCTTTCCAGCGCATGAGTTCTGACAAGCCATCCGTGAAAACAAGGAGAATAAGGCATATATCGCGGATTTTCTTCAATTCTGGTCAAATGAGTTTGCCGGATCATAGAACATCTGCGAAGATGCGTTTGTCCCTACCGGGAGGATAATGTCTATAAGCAACATCATCTCTCAAATTTCCTTCAAAAGGAAGTGCCTATGGGTTGAAACTTGTCTAAAAACAGCTACGAATGATGTTCTTTGACTTTCGGGGCCAAAAGTCTGCTTAAGGCTGAATTTGAGGCTACTCCGGGCCTCTGGCATAGCGGAGTATTTTTGGATTTGGCGCTTGCCACGAGCAGTTTGAATACTTATGGGTCCGACACGGACTCGAATGACAAAATTATGACCGTTTTAGTGAACATCTGTCCATTCTATGGCAGTCCTTGAAAATACTTCATTTTCTTGTGCGCTTTTTGCCTGATTGCCCCAAATTTCTTGTCCTCTATAGAGGAGATATCGTTTCCACATATATATTGACCGATGCCAGGAATGCACTTTTGTTCTTGGCTTTCACGCGCATGAGTTACAGCATGCCATCCGGCGAAAACAAGGAGAATAAGGCATATAGCCGTTGGATTTTCTTCAATTAACGGTCAAATGAGATTGCCAGGATCATAGAGCTTCTGCAGAAAGGTATGTTTGTCCCTACCAGGGCGGCTGATGTCTATAAGCAACATAATCTCTCGAATTTCCTTCAAAAGGAAGTGCCAATGGGTTCAGAAACTTAAGGCTGAATGATGTTCTTTGACTTTTAGGGCCAAAAGTCCTTCTTAAGGCTGAATTTGAGGTACTCGGGCCTCCACATAAATATTGACCGATGCAGGAATGAACTTTTGTTCTTGGCTTTCCGCAGCGCATGAGTTCTGACAAGCCATCCGGCGAAGACAAGGAGAATAAGGCATATAACGCGGATTTTCTTCAATTCTGGCCAAATGAGTTTGCGGATCATAGACATCTTTAGAAAATCGTTTGTCCCTACAAGGGGATAATGTCTATAAGCAACATCATCTCGAATTTCCTTCAAAGGAAGTGCCTATGAGTTGAAACTTGTCTAAAGCAATGACGAATGATGTTCTTTGACTTTCGGGGCCAAAAGTCCTTCTTAAGGCTGAATTTGAGGCTACTCGGGCCTCTGGCGCAAGGGAGTATT
Source organism: Aegilops speltoides (assembly GCA_021437245.1). NCBI lineage: Eukaryota > Viridiplantae > Streptophyta > Magnoliopsida > Poales > Poaceae > Aegilops > Aegilops speltoides. The sequence continues at coordinate 3,905 of JAHHZJ010003710.1, forward strand.
TTTTGGATTGGCGCTTGCCACGAGCAGTTTGAATACTTATGGGTCAAACACGGACTCGAATGACAAAATTATGACCGTTTTAGTGAACATCTGTCCATTCTATGGCGAGTCCTTGAAAGTATTTCATTTTCTCGTCGCTTTTGCTGATTGCCCCAAAATTTCTTGTCCTCTATAGAGGAGATATCGTTTCCACATATATATTGACCGATGCGAGGAATGCACTTTTGTTCTTGGCTTTCCGCGCGCATGAGTTTCTGCATGCCATCCGTGAAAACAAGGAGAATAAGGCATATAGCCGCTGGATTTTCTTCAATTCTGACCAAATAGGTTTGCGGATCATAGAACATCTGCGAAAGGTATGGTTGTCCCTACCGAGGGCTGATGTCTATAAGCAACATAATCTCTCGAATTTCCTTCAAAGGAAGTGCCAATGGGTTGAAACTTGTCGACAAACAGCGACGGATGATGTTCTTTGACTTTTAGGGCCAAAAGTCCTTCTTAAGGCTGAATTTGAGGTACTCCGAGCCTCTTAGGCATAGCGGAGTATTTTTTGGATTCGCGCGCTCGCCACGAGCAGTTTGAGTACTTATGGGTCCGACACGGACTCCGAAAGACAAAATATGACCGTTTTAGTGAACATCTGTCTATTCTATGGCAGTCCTAGAAAGTACTTCATTTTCTCATGCGCTTTTTGCCTGATTGCCCCAAAATTTCTTGTCCTCTATAGAGGAGGTTTCCACATAAATATTGACCGATGCCAGGATTGAACTTTTGTTCTTGGCTTTCGCAGCGCATGAGTTCTGACAAGCCATCCGCGAAGACAAGGAGAATAAGGCATATATCCGCGGATTTTCTTCAATTCACGGTCAAATGAGTTTGCGGATCATAGAACATCTGCTGAGAAAAAACGTTTGTCCCTACCGGGGGATGATGTCTATAAGCAACATCATCTCTCAAATTTCCTTCAAAGGAAGTGCCTATGGGTTGAAACTTGTCTAAAAACAACGACAAATGATGTTCTTTGACTTTCAGGTCCAAAAGTCCTGCTTAAGGCTGAATTTGAGGCTACTCCGGGCCTCTGGCATAGCGGGAGTATTTTTGGATTGGCGCTTGCCACGAGCAGTTTGAATACTTATGGGTCGACCACGGACTCGAATGACAAAATTATGACCGTTTTAGTGAACATCTGTCCATTCTATGGCGGTCCTTGAAAGTACTTCATTTTCTTGTCGCTTTTTGCTGATTGCCCCAAATTTCTTGTCCTCTATAGAGAATATCGTTTCCACATATATATTGACCGATGCAGGAATGCACTTTTGTTCTTGGCTTTCCAGCGCATGAGTTCTGACATGCCATCCGCGAAAACAAGGAGAATAAGGCATATAGCGCTGGATTTTCTTCAATTCTGACCAAATGAGATTGCCGGATCATAGCGCATCTGCGAGAAAGGTATGTTTGTCCCTACCGAGGGTTTATGTCTATAAGCAACATAATCTCTCAAATTTCCTTCAAAAGGAAGTGCCAATGGGTTGAAACTTGTCGAAAAACAGCGACGGATGATGTTCTTTGACTTTTAGGGCCAAAAGTCCTTCTTAAGGCTGAATTTGAGGTACTCGGGCCTCTTAGGCATAAGCGAAGATTTTTTGGATTGGCGCTTCGCTTGTGAAGCAGTTTAGTACTTATGGGTCGACCACGGACCCCAAATAACAAAATTATGACCGTTTTAGTGAACATCATCCATTCTATGGCAGTCCTAGAAAATACTTCATTTTCTCGTCGCTTTTTGCTGATTGCCCCAAAATTTCTTGTCCTCTATAGAGGAGGTTTCCACATAAATATTGACCGATGCAGGAATGAACTTTTGTTCTTGGCTTTCCGCAGCATGAGTTCTGACAAGCCATCCGGCGAAAACAAGAGAATAAGGCATATAGCCGCGGATTTTCTTCAATTCTGACCAAATGAGTTTGCCGGATCATAGAACATCTGCGAGAAGATACGTTTGTCCCTACCGAGAGGATAATGTCTATAAGCAACATCATCTCTCGAATTTCCTTCAAAGGAAGTGCCTATGAGTTGAAACTTGTCTAAGAAAGCAATGACGAATGATGTTCTTTGACTTTCGAGGCCAAAATTCCTGCTTAAGGCTGAATTTGAGGCTACTCGAGACCTCTGGCGCATGGCGAGTATTTTTTGGATTAATGGCGCTTGCCACGAGCAGTTTGAATACTTATGGGTCGACCACGGACTCGAATGACAAAATTATGACCGTTTTAGTGAACATCTGTCCATTCTATGGCGGTCCTTGAAAGTACTTCATTTTCTCGTCGCTTTTTGCTGATTGCCCCAAAATTTCTTGTCCTCTATAGAGGAGATATCGTTTCCACATATATATTGACCGATGCAGGAATGCACTTTTGTTCTTGGCTTTCAGCGCGCATGAGTTCTGACATGCCATCCGTGAAAACAAGGAGAATCTGGCATATAGCGCTGGATTTTCTTCAATTTTCGCCAAATGAGATTGCGGATCATAGAGCATCTGCGAGAAAGGTATGTTTGTCCCTACCGAGGCGGCTGATGTCTATAAGCAACATAATCTCTCGAATTTCCTTCAAAAGGAAGTGCCAATGCGTTGAAACTTGTCGAAAAGCATGACGGATGATGTTCTTTGACTTTTAGGGCCAAAAGTCCTTCTTAAGGCTGAATTTGAGGTACTCGGGCCTCTGGCATAGCGGAGTATTTTTTGGATTCAGCGCTTCGCTTGAGCAGTTTAAGTACTTATGGGTCCGACACGGACTCCGAATGACAAAATTATGACCGTTTTAGTGAACATCTGTCCCTTCTATGGCAGTCCTAGAAAGTACTTCATTTTCTCGTGCGCTTTTTGCATGATTGCCCCAAAATTTCTTGTCCTCTATAGAGGAGGTTTCCACATAAATATTGACCGACACCAGGAATGCACTTTTGTTCTTGGCTTTCACGCGCATGAGTTCTGACATGCCATCCGTGAAAACAAGGAGAATAAGGCATATAGCCACTGGATTTTCTTCAATTCTGGCCAAATGAGTTTGCGGATCATAGACATCTGCAACATCATCTCTCAATTTCCTTCAAAAGGAAGTGCCAATGGGTTCAGAAACTTGTCTAAAAAACAGCAATGAATGATGTTCTTTGACTTTTAGGGCTAAAAACTCCTGCTGAAGGCTTAATTTGAGGCTACTCCGGGCCTCCTGGCGCAAGCGGGGAGTATTTTTTGGATTCGCGCGCTCGCCTCGAGCAGTTTGAGTACTTATGGGTCCGACACGGACTCCGAATGACAAAATTATGACCGTTTTAGTGAACATCTGTCCATTCTATGGCAGTCCTAGAAAGTACTTCATTTTCTCGTGCGCTTTTTGCCTGATTGCCCCAAAATTTCTTGTCCTCTATAGAGGAGATATCGTTTCCACATAAATATTGACCGATGCCAGGAATGCACTTTTGTTCTTGGCTTTCACGCGCATGAGTTACAGCATGCCATCCGGCGAAAACAAGGAGAATAAGGCATATAGCCGCTGGATTTTCTTCAATTCTGACCAAATAAGTTGCCGGATCATAGAGCATCTGCAGAAAGGTATGTTTGTCCCTACCAGGGGGGCTAATGTCTATAAGCAACATAATCTCTCGAATTTCCTTCAAAAGGAAGTGCCAATGGGTTCAGAAACTTGTCTGAAAAACAGCGACGGATGATGTTCTTTGACTTTTAGGGCCAAAAGTCCTTCTTAAGGCTGAATTTGAGGGTACTCCGGGCCTCCTGGCACAAGCGGGGAGTATTTTTTGGATTCACGCGCTCGCCGCGAGCAGTTTGAGTACTTATGGATCCGACACAGACTCCGAATGACAAAATTATGACCGTTTTAGTGAACATCTGTAATAGAGGCGGGGGTGTCCCGATCTTTTGATGAGATGATAACTATCGATTTGGTGGAGACGACTTTGACGATCCGACTACAAACGTGTACGACGTTGCGCCTTAGCAATCGCTAAACCAACTCCGAGAGGTTATTGACCACGCGGAGCACAATCAACGACCACGAAGGTCTATTCCTGCAAGCAATCGAAGAACAAGCAAGAATATGATAAAAGCAATCTGAATATTGCAGTATCTATGAAGTATTGATAAAGGTGGGGATCCATAGGCGGTCTTGGTGCAGTCGTTGGACACAAGCGAAGTACGAAGTTGCAATGGCTAAATTTTAACTAAACAAATCCCAAGGGAAAAGCTACTAGATGGATCTACTTATATAGGAGCAAGGGGTGGCGGCCAAGGAGGTGGGAGGACGTTCCAAGGCAGCCTAAAACTAACCCTAGGTCGTACAAGGCTCATGGGCCCAAGTGGAGGTGGCGTAACACCTTTGGACTTGTAGTTTGACTCGGATTCTGCTGCAGCGTCAGATTGTTTCGTCCATAACTCAACGCTCGGACGGATTTTAAGGTGATTCAATTGTTCTGGAAAGCGCATGAAATCTACTTTCCAACAAAAAATAATCACCCAATTCGAGTCCGTATGAAAAAGTTGTTGGCGTTTTGAGTCAGGTATGTACATGCTTGTCGAATCTGAATCCAAAACGCGTGAGACTTGGACTCTATCTTCTCTTGGGCCAAAAGTGGCGTGAGAGAACTTTTGAACAGCAAATAAACATCTCTTTCTTCCTTATCTTCATATGTGCATTGTACAAATGTCCCATACACCTGCAATTAGACAAAACACAAAAGTGTGTGAAGTATTTTTATTACGGATAACATAAATAGATTATTGAATAGTTTGCACTAGAAATCACACGACAAATATGCATGTATGCAATATTTTTGGTCATATCCAAGGTAGTCATGTCCTCATCATCCTCCCTTCTTGAAAATAAAGCCGTCCTCGGCGTTGCTTAATCTGAAATGTAAGCTAACAAAAGAGACAAGGTGTACATGTTGTATATGTATATGTCATCCATTTTACTTCCCTCGATTTTTGCATATATGACACATGAATAGATGAGTAACTTGCATAGTTCATAAAATCTAAAGCCAAAAATTAGCACAAAAGTAGAAGGCATGAAAATATTGCAACTCAGTTTGCACATATAAGTAAAGCTCTTATTCATTTCAAAAGATTGACAATGTTCATCATTAAACCATCCCAACATTGGTGAATAAACCTTATTTGAATCAAATTTACATGCTACAACATGCTTAGATAAGCAAACATGCAATGAGTCATTCGACACAGAATCATCACCAAGATTAGAGGTCATATCAAAATGATTAAACATTGATTCTTTTGCATCAACAGTTAATTCAGTAGGTGCTCTCAAAATTGTTGGTATTTGGTTGTTTGATCACATGGCGCATTCATGACAGTATCAAGATTCTCTAAAATAGGTGTTGTGCTCAAATCACCGGGTAACTCAACACATGATGCCTTCAAGTTAACTAGGGATGCATCATTCTCATGTGATTATATCATCAATACCTTCTTTGTTACCTTATGCATAAAGGCGTGGCTGATGTAGGTACACACGTAGACAATGCACCATACTCTTGAGATGATGTCGGCGCTCGAGGGTGGGGCTGCTCTAGTAGGTGCAGCAGGGGAGGAACCAACCAGCGGTGGTGAGCATGAACTGGAATTGTAGTTGTTGTAGTCACCCAATGCATCCTCCTATAGCTTTGTCTCTCAAAGGTACAAGCACGAACATACATACCAGTAATGCAACGAGGAATATCTGAAATCTTGCACTGAATATCATGGTTCAAACCACCAAAAATCTATTCATTGTATCATCCTCAGATTCTTCTATGTCACACATGATGTATATAAGATTTGAACTCTTGGTAGTAAGCATGAACAGTGTTATTGCCTTGTTTAAATTGTTCAAATTTGCGAAGCAATTCACGGCGATAGTAAGGAGGAAAAATTGTTTTCTCATTACATCTTTCAAATCTTTCCAAGTTGTGGGTTGGTTATCAATGTTTTTCTTACAATGCACACTCCACCAAGCAGGCCTTAAAACCAGTAAATCCTCTAGTGGCAGCTCGTACTCGCTCAAGTTCGAGAAAAGCCATGGTGACTAAAAACTTGTTCTACTTCAAGCTCCCAAGCTAGATAAATAGCAGGATTAAATCTACCCTCAAATGGCGGTAAAAGAGCTAACTTTGGCCATGTGCTTGTGTGTGTTGTTCCAACTCTCGTGATGGTGAAGATGTGTTAAATAGTCCAAGAACTTCTATCTCGAAACCTGTCATGATTAGTAGAAACAAGAAACAAAATTCGAGAATAATGTTCCTATGAACTACTAGGATGTGGTTGTAAAGTGCTCACAGTAAAGCAAATAGCAATATCTTACAAGTTCTTACCATGCGGCGGTGATCGGCAACCAGCGGTGTCAAGTAACTCGAATATTGAGTAAAAGCGATTGCGGGGGCGTCGTATACAGTGTAGAATTATGTGGAGCTGGGTTGGCTATATATGGTAGCAAAAGATTAGCAATAATCAATTCAAAGATGCAATGTTGAATAAGCGCTCAACGACGGTACTGTGCTGGTCCTAGGCTAGACCCGGACTAGAGGGCGAGCCTAGAACACTAATGAGGTCACGGCGTAGCACAACTAGCATCAATGAAGGATACTAAGTAGCTCTTGACAGCAAGATAGAAGTGAAGATCACAATGGTAGTGAAGATAATGATGAAAAACAACTACCAAGCAGGATATACAACAATTGTCTCTTCAACTTTCCTCTTGAAAAGTTTGAGCCAATTTTATGATAAATTCTTTCAAAGAATGCTACTAACTCAAGCTTTCCAATGCAAAAAGAATCACTCAATTCTGAGTTGATATAAGGAGTCAAAGAATTCTAAAACTGGCCTGAAATATTGGAACAAGCTGTGTTCACGAACTTCGGAGGGCAAAAAGACCTATTTAGAAGCCGATTTTGAGGTGTCAAATACTGAACTAGCTTCTGCAACTATTTAGATGCGGCTCGTCGGTAGCTTCAATTTGAGTACTCACGGAGCCAAAACGGACTTTGTATGAGGAAGATACACCTGTTTTACTGAACAGTACACAAAAGCAGATTCAATCCGAATTCAGGTGCGAGATTGATTCTAGATAGATCCGATTTTTTCTTCTCTCTTTTTTCCTCACGCTTTTTTTCTTTTCTTCTCTCTCTTTTCTTTTTTTTCTTTCCTTTTTTCTCTTTTTTTCTCTCTTTCCAAGACAAACTAGATAAGATGCAGGTTGGATCGGCGAAGATGTGAATGACCTCAACTATGATTATGACAATGAACAGTAGCGTATGCGTGGTGGAAATTAATAGATGGGATGGTGGACAGCGGAAGGATAATGATGCAGCGGCGTGACTAATGTGAAATGAACTCGAAACTCTAAAGGAACTAGACACTAAGACCAGCAACTGACACGACGATGCAATCGATAATTCAACTATGCAAAGCAACGAATAGAAAATTGCAAAGGCTCGGTGTGGCTTGGATAAAGGATGAACAGATCTAACTTTTTTGTGGCTTTTCATGGACTATAGGTATGAATGACGGATCGATCTAAACTATGAAAAACTGTAAAATCTCACGAGCAACCTTAAAACTGATACTACTTGATAGAGGCAGGGGTGTCGATCTTTCGATGAGATGATAACTATCGATTTGGTGGAGAGCGACTTTGCGATCCGACTACAAGCGATGTACGACGTTGCGCCTTAGCAATCGCTAAACCAACTCCGAGAGGTTATTGACCACGCGCGGAGCACAATCAACGACCACGAAGGTCTATTCCTGCAAGCAATCGAAGAACAAGCAAGAATATGATAAAAGCAATCTGAATATTGCAGTATCTATGAAGTATTGATAAAGGTGGGGATCCGTGGCGGTCTTGATGCAGTCGTTGGACACAAGCGAAGTACGCGAAGTTGCAATGGCTAACTTTTAACTAAACAAATCCCAAGGAAAAGCTACTAGATGGATCTACTTATATAGGAGCAAGGGGTGGCGGCCAAGGAGGTGGGAGGGCGTTCCAAGGCAGCCTAAAACTAACCTAGGTCGTACAAGGCTCATGGGCCCAAGTGGAGGTGGCGTAACACCTTTGGACTTGTAGTTTGACTCGGATTTTGCTGCAGCGTCAGATTGTTTCGTCCATAACTCAACGCTCGGACGGATTTTAAGGTGATTCAATTGTTCTGGAAGCGCATGAAATCTACTTTCCAACAAAAAATAATCACCCAATTCGAGTCCGTATGAAAAAGTTGTTGGCGTTTTGAGTCAGGTATGTCATGCAGTCGAATCTGAATCCAAAACGTGAGAGACTTGGACTCTATCTTCTCTTGGGCCAAAAGTGACGTGAGAGAACTTTTGAACAGCAAATAAACATCTCTTTCTTCCTTATCTTCATATGTGCATTGTACAAATGTCCCATACACCTGCAATTAGACAAAACACAAAAGTGTGTGAAGTATTTTTGTTCTGGATAACATAAATAGATTATTGAATAGTTTGCACTAGAAATCACCTGACAAATATGCATGTATGCAATATTTTTGGTCATATCCAAGGTAGTCATGTCCTCATCAATCTGTCCATTCTATGGCAGACCTAGAAAGTACTTCATTTTCTCGTGCGCTTTTTGCCTGATTGCCCCAAAATTTCTAGTCCTCTATAGAGGAGGTTTCCACACAAATATTGACCGATGCCAGGAATGCACTTTTGTTCTTGGCTTTCACGCGCATGAGTTACAGCATGCCATCCGGCGAAAACAAGGAGAATAAGGCATATAGCCGCTGGATTTTCTTCAATTTACGGCCAAATGAGTTTGCCCGGATCATAGAGCATCTGCAACATCATCTCTCGAATTTCCTTCAAAAGGAAGTGCCAATGGGTTCAGAAACTTGTCTAAAAAACAGCAATGAATGATGTTCTTTGACTTTTAGGGCTAAAAAGTCCTGCTGAAGGCTTAATTTGAGGCTACTCCGGGCCTCCTGGCGCAAGCGGGGAGTATTTTTTGGATTCGCGCGCTTGCCGCGAGCAGTTTGAATATTTATGGGTCCGACACAGACTCCGAATGACAAAATTTGACCGTTTTAGTGAACATCTGTCCATTCTATGGCAGTCCTAGGAAGTACTTCATTTTCTCGTGCGCTTTTTGCCTGATTGCCCCAAAATTTCTTGTCCTCTATAGAGGAGATATCGTTTCCACATAAATATTGACCGATGCGAGGAATGCACTTTTGTTCTTGGCTTTCGCGCGCATGAGTTCTGACATGCCATCCGCGAAAACAAGGAGAATAAGGCATATAGCCGCTGGATTTTTTTCAATTCTGACCAAATGAGATTGCCGGATCATAGAGCATCTGCGAGAAAGGTATGTTTGTCCCTACCGAGGGGCTAATGTCTATAAGCAACGTAATCTCGAATTTCCTTCAAAAGGAAGTGCTAATGGGTTGAAACTTATGCGAAAAACAATGACGAATGATGTTCTTTGACTTTTAGGGCCAAAAGTCCTTCTTAAGGCTGAATTTGAGGTACTCCGGGCCACTGGCGCAAGGGAATATTTTTGGATTCAGCAGCGCTCACGGCGAGCAGTTTGAGTACTTATGGGTCCGACCACGGACTCGAATAGCAAAATTATGACCGTTTTAGTGAACATCATCCATTCTATGGCAGTCCTAGAAAGTACTTCATTTTCTCGTCGCTTTTGCTGATTGCCCCAAAATTTCTTGTCCTCTATAGAGGAGGTTTCCACATAAATATTGGCCGATGCGAGGAATGCACTTTTGTTCTTGGCTTTCGCGCATGAGTTCTGACATGCCATCCGTGAAAACAGGAGAATAAGGCATATAGCCGCTGGATTTTCTTCAATTCTGACCAAATGAGTTTGCCGGATCATAGAACATCTGCAGAAAGGTACTTTTGTCCCTACCAGGGGGGCTAATGTCTATAAGCAACATCGTCTCTCGAATTTCCTTCAAAAGGAAGTGCCAATGGGTTCAGAAACTTGTCTAAAAAACAGCGACGAATGATGTTCTTTGACTTTCAGGGCCAAAAAGTCCTGCTTAAGGCTAAATTTGAGGCTACTACGGGCCTCCTGGCGCAAGCGGGGAGTATTTTTTGGATTCGCGCGCTTGCCGTGAGCAGTTTGAATACTTATGGGTCCGACACGGACTCCGAATTACTAAACTATGACCGTTTTAGTGAACATCTGTCCATTCTATGGCAGTCCTTGAAAGTACTTCATTTTCTCGTCGCCTTTTGCTGATTGCATAAAATTTCTTGTCCTCTATAGAGGAGATATCGTTTCCACATAAATATTGACCGATGCAGGAATGCCCTTTTGTTCTTGGCTTTCGCGCATGAGTTACTGACATGCCATCCGTGAAAACAAGGAGAATAAGGCAAATAGCCGCTGGATTTTCTTCAATTCTGGCCAAATTAGATTACCGGATCATAGAGCATCTGAGAAAGGTATGTTTGTCCCTACCGAGAGGCTAATGTCTATAAGAAACATTATCTCTCGAATTTCCTTCAAAAGGAAGTGCCAATGGGTTTAGAAACTTGTCTGAAAAACAGCAACAAATGATGTTCTTTGACTTTTAGGGCCAAAAAGTCCTTAAGGCTGAATTTGGGGGTACTCCGGGCCTCCTGGCGCAAGCGGGGAGTATTTCATGGATTCGCGCACTCGCCGCGAGCAGTTTGAGTACTTATGGGTCCGACACGGACTCCGAATGACAAAATTTTGACCGTTTTAGTGAACATATTTCCATTCTATGGCAGTCCTAGAAAGTACTTCATTTTCTCGTGCTTTTTTGCCTGATTGCCCCAAAATTTCTTGTCCTCTATAGATGAGGTTTCCACATAAATATTGACCGATGCCAGGAATGCACTTTTGTTCTTGGCTTTCACGCGCATGAGTTACAGCATGCCATCCGGCGAAAACAAGGAGAATAAGGCATATAGCCGCGGGTTTTCTTCAATTCTGACCAAATGAGTTTGCCGGATCATAGAGCATCTGCGAGAAAGATACGTTTGTCCCTACCGAGGGCTAATGTCTATAAGCAACATCATCTCTCGAATTTCCTTCAAAGGAAGTGCCAATGGGTTGAAACTTGTCTAAAAACAATGACGAATGATGTTCTTTGACTTTCGGGGCCAAAAGTCTGCTTAAGGCTGAATTTGAGGCTACTCCGGGCTTCTGGAAAAAGCGGGGAGTAATTTTTTGGATTCGGGCGCTTCTTGGCGATAGAGCGGAGGTGTCCGTCTTCGATGAGATGGTGCATTTCGCTTTGGTGTAAGTCGACTTTAACGATCCGACTACTGGCGTGCGAGGGCGTCGCGCATAATGTCGCTAAACCAACCCGAGAGGTTATTGACCACGCGAACACGATCAACGACCACGAGGTCTATTTCCTGCGAGCAAACCAAGAACAAGCAAGAAAGCTGAGATTGCAATCTGGATATTGCGAATATAAGATGAAAGCTTTATTGATCAAGGTGGGGTTACTGTGGCGCCTTTATGCAGTCGTTGAACACAAATGAAATCTGCGAAGTTGCAGCTATGGCGAACTTTTAATCTAAACAAAAGCCGAAGTCTAAGCAGCGCCCTAAGGGCTGTATATATGGGGGAAAGGAGAATTTCGTGGCCCTTGAGGTGGCGTCGAAACCAACCCTAACTCTTGTTTCCCCACACATACGGACTCTAAAATAGCCTATACCTAAGTATTTCGAAATTACATGGGCTGGCCCAATAATAAGGTGTGCAGCACCTAGAATAGCATATGGACGAATATTATGAAGTGGCATCTTGTATATTTCGTCCAAGGCTTCATGCACTCCTTATGGTGGCTTCAAAGTCTGAAATCATCACTTGTAACTCCGTTCTTGATCCCCTTGCGGATGCCATCAACTCCATCGTGTTCTTGCTCCAATGTTCATCCTTCTCCAAGCTAGGCCCTTCATTTGTAAGCAAAACAAATGTATCCAATTTAGGCAGCATCATATTCTCATGAACATTAGAATCATTACCAAAAAGCGAAAGTACACGGTAATTTAATTGGCATCTTGTGAGCTCTAGTAATTGGTCCCGTATATGTATGATGAGGGGCTGTGGGTGTAACAATGGTATTGATGTCCTCATCATCCTCCCCTTCTTGAAATGAAGTCGTCCTCGACGGAAGCTCATCTTCCTCACCCAAATAAGCCTTCACATCTGCGATGTTAAAAGTGGCACTAACCCCAAAATCTGCAGGTATCTCAAGTTTATATGCATTATCATTTATTTTCTCTAACACCTTAAAGGGACCATCAGCACGTGGCATTAGCTTTGATTTGCGCAAATTAGGAAATCTATCTTTACGCAAATGTAACCAAACAAGATCTCCAGGTGCAAACACAACATGTTTTCTACCCTTATCTCCAGCTAGTTTATATTTAGCATTCATACGCTCAATGTTATCCTTTGTTAACTCTTGCATTTTTAAAATCAATTCAGAACGTTCTTTAGCATCAAAATTAACCTTCTCCGAAGATGGAAGATGCAATAAATCAATTGGTGCACGAGGTAGGAAACCATACACAATTTCAAAAGGGCACATCTTAGTAGTGGAATGCAATGAGCGATTATAACATAAATTCAATATGAGGCAAGCATTCTTCCCACATTTTCTTATTATTCTTCAAAACAGCCCTAAGCATAGTAGACAATGTTCTATTGACTACTTGAGTTTATCCATCGGTTTGGGGGTGACAAGTAGTACTAAAAAGTAGTTTAGTCCCCAACAGCCCATAAACATCTCCAAAAGTGGCTAAGAAATTTAGTATCACGATCTGAAACAATAGTATTTGGCACACCATGCAAGCGAATAATTTCACGAAAGAACAAATCAACAACATTTATAGCATCATCGCTTTTATGACATGGTATAAAGTGTGCCATTTTGAGAATCTATCACGACAACAAATATGCTATCCCTCCCTTCTTTGTTGAGGTAAACCTAAAACAAAGTCCATAGATATATCCTCCCAAGGAACACTAGAGTGCAGAGCAAAGGCATATATAAACCATGAGGATTGAGTCGTGACTTAGCTTTTTGACATGTAGTGCGTGAGCAACAAAAGCGCTCAACATCCGTCTCATCTTTGGCCAAAAGAAATGTGTAGCAAGTATATCCTCCGTCTTCTTCACGCCAAAGTGTCCCATTAGTCCTCCTCCATCGCCTCCTGCAACAACAAAAAAGGCGAGCGGAGCTAGCTGGAATGCATAGCTTGTTAGAAGCGAAACACAAATCCATCATTAACGATGAACTTGTTCCATGTTCTACCTTCTTTACAATTCTGCAATACATCGCTAAATTCAGCATCATGCACATATTGATCTTTGATGGTCTCCAAACCAAATATTTTAAAGTCAAGTTGTGAAAGCATAGTATAACGACGAGACAATGCATCAGCAATAACATTTTCTTTACCCTTCTTGTGTTTAATGACATAAGGAAAGTCTCAATGAATTCAACCCATTTAGCATGTCTACGATTCAGTTTAGCTTGACTTTTAATATGTTTCAAAGATTCATGATCAGAATGTATAACAAATTCTTTGGGCCATAAATAATGTTGCCATGTCTCTAAAGTCCGAACAAGAGCATATAATTCTTTATCATAAGTAGAATAGTTCAGACTAGGCCCCTCAATTTTTGAGAAAAGTATGCAACAGGTTTGCCATCTTGTAATAACACACCTCTAATCCAATTCCACTAGCATCACATTCAAGCTCAAAAGTCTTATTAAAATCAGGAAGTTGGAGTAAAGGGCATGTGTCAACTTATCTTTCAATATCGTGAAGGCTTCTTCATGCGGTACCCCAAACAAAAGGCACATCCTTCTTTGTAAGCTCATTGAGAGGTGCAGCAATTGTGCTAAAATCTCTCACAAAGCGCCTATAGAAACCAGCGAGTCCAAGAAACTCCTCACTTGTGTGACCGTTTTGGGCTGCGGCCAACTCTCAATAGCTTCAATCTTGGCTTTATCAACTTCAATTCCTGTGGAGTAACAACATAGCCAAGAAAAGATACTCGGTCGGTGCAAAGGTGCACTTCCCAAGATTACCAAACAAGCGTGCATCACGTAGAGCATTAAAAACAACACGTAAATGTTCCAAATGTTCTTCCAAAGATTTGCTATAAATCAGTATATCATCAAAATAGACTACCACAAATCGTCCAATGAAAGCACGTAAAACTTAGTTCATTAGTCTCATGAAAGTACTAGGTGCATTAGTTAACCCAAAATGCATGACTAACCATTCATATAAACTAAACTTAGTTTTAAATGCTGTTTTCCATTCATCTCCCAATTTCATACGAATTTGATGGTATCCACTCATAAATCAACTTTGGAGAATATTGTAGAGCCACTCAATTCATCAAGCATATCATCTAGCCTAGGAATAGGGTGGCGATAACGAATAGTAATATTATTAATGCCTCTACAATCAACACACATCGTGATGTACCATCTTTTTCGGCACTAGAATAATAGGAACAGCACAAGGACTAAGGGATTGGCGTATATAACCTTTGTCGAGCAGCTCACATGCTTGGCGCATAATCTCCTTCGTCTCCTCTGGATTGAGTGCGGTATGGCGCATGCGGTTGGGTAATGATGCACGGGAATTAAGTCAATTTGATGCTCAATCCCTCGAATAGGTGGTAATCCGGTGGCACGTCTTGTGGAAAGAGCGTCGGTGAACTCTGCAAAATGTTAGTGACAGCGAGGGGGCAAAAGGAAAACACGTCCTCGAATGAAAATAATGCCTCTTTGCACACAAAAGCATAGCAAACAGATTTGCTAAAATCTAGCTCATCAATATCAGATTTGGTGGCAAGTAAACATGCACTTTTTAATTTAATTTGAAGCAACGGTGGATGGTTTATTATTAGGCTTCATGTGTTGCTCAAATTCTTTTGCCACAATCTGATTTTCACTCTTATTTTTCTCTGTTTTGCTTTATTAGCTCTATTAATATCATCTTTCAAAATGGAATCAGGAGTCATAGGAAGCAAAGTAATATTTTATCCTTATGAACAAGAGTATCTTGATTGTTTCTACCATGGTGTCTGAAATTTTATCAAATTGCCATGGTCTACCAAGTAATAAGGAACATGCTTGCATAGGTACCACATCACAATCAACATAATCAGCATATGTAGAGATACTAAAATGCACACGAGCGATGCGTGTTACCTTAACCTTGCCGCTGTTGTTGAACCATTGGATGTAGTAAGGATGTGGATGTGGTCTTGTGGTGAGAGATAGCTTCTCCACCATCTCCATGCTAGCCAAGTTGTTGCAGCTCCCTCCATCTATGATGGCCTTGAATAGAGCGTTCCTTCACAACTCCTTTGTATGGAACAAATTATGCCTCTGATTTTGCTCAGCTTGTGTAACCTGCACACTCAAAACACGTTGAGCAACTAAACATTCATACTGTCGGCATCTTGACAGCCATGTATTGTGTCTCATGATCAGAATCATCTCCACCGTGTTCCTCATGTGTAATAAGAGCCAAAGTCTCCTCATCATAGTCACTAAGCGGACTCATACCCACCATCCTCGGTAGCAATCATCACCGCTTGAGATTTGCATTCTTTCCCAAAATGTCCTCTTCCCTTACAACGACGACACATAATATCACTTGTGTGCCTGTTGGCGCCATGGAAGAAGAAGAACTCTATGCAGGCCCGGCGGTGTGCTCTTGGCGAGATAGTGGTGGTTGTGCTGCTTTCTTGTATCACGGTTGGAGGTGGCTTTGAAGGAGGTGATGGTGCGGTGGAAGTAGATGATGCGTGGTGTCCATGATGAAGGTCGACTGCGAGAAAAGTTAGTGCTGCGCCAATGCACATCGATCCTGCACTTCACGTTCGACTTTACAAGCAAGATGGAATAAATGAGTGATATTATTATAATCCTTATAGTCTAGAATGGTGCGAATCTCTCTATTTAATCCACCCGAGCGTGCAAGCATAGCTTCATTCTCCTCAACAATTCCACATCTAATCAAGCCGGTTTGTAATTCACGATAATATTCTTCTCTGAAATTTTTCCTTGTCTTAAGCGCTGCAATTTTTGAAGTAATTCACGTTGATAATATGGTGGAACCCAACAAGTCGCATAGCAGTTTTCAAAGCAGCCCAAGTAGGCTGGAGCAGGATATAATCTACAATGTTCAGACCACCAAACACATGCAAAGCTAGTGAAAGCATAAACAATGGCGAGGAACACGTCTCTCCTCGGGATATTGTAAACATGTAAATCGTTGTTCAGTTTCTAACTCCCAAGTAAGATATATATCAGGAACATATCTACCCTCAAATGGTGGAATATTCAATTTCAGTTTAGGGAGATGGTCATGATCTCGTACTGAGGAGCCCTAACATTGCCATTATTTGCATGTGGACGACCTGGTGGTTGTGGTGCTGGTGGTTGCGTAGTTCGATGTTGATCAACCTCATCCTCGTAATCTCCCACATAATCATCCTCCTCGGTACCAGCAGCAGCGATGGCGAGGAGCCAAAAGCACCAACAGCGATGGCAGCGGCACAGAATTTTGTCTGGCTCAATAGGAACACGTTGAGCTCGTCCATCTTGATTCGGAAGGGGCATAGTTGTTGTCGTTGCGAGAGGTGCGATAGGTGCAGCGGCGGTGGTTGTGGAAAAGCAGCGAGCAATTCATCAAACTTGCTATCAAGCTTTGTTTCAAGCGTCTTCTCAATGCTATCTTCTCCATGGCCTCGTCAAATCTGTTTAGCACATCTTGCACTGTCCACTCATCATTTGCTGAAATTTATCATGTAGCTGTTTGTTAAATCGGGTTCTCCAATCAGTCTCATCGACTTGTGATCCTACCATGGTTAGCAGCAAATAGAAACACAGAAGAATATGATCCTCTGAGTATTAAGAAGTGGTGGTGGTGTATCACAAACCGTCAAGCAAATCTCAAATTCTTACAGTTCTTACCCAGTGCGGTGGTGATCGGCAATCGTTGTAGTCAAAACTCTCAAAGCTTGGATAGGCGATTACGGGGAGAGTCAACATACGGCGTAGATGTATGTGGAGCTGGGAAGGCTTATAATATGGTAGCAAAAAGGGTGACAATAATCAATTCGAGAGATGCAAAGTTGAATAAGCGCTCAGCAGCAGTCTTGTGCTGGTCCTAGGCTGAACCGTGCTAGAGCAGCGAGCCTAGAACACCAACAAAATCACGGCGCTGACACGTAAGCAATGGAGGAGCACACTCTGAATTTTTTCCTCTTTTTTTTTTTTTTTTTTGCACTTTTTTCCTCTTTTTTTTTGCTCGGAACAAATTTTTTTGAAAAAGTCTACAAATGGTCTAAAACTGCCTAGCGAAATTTTCCGGACTTAGTTTTTCCAAATTTTTTTTTGAAGCTGGAACTATTTTTCTTCTGCGGATGGCTCGGAAGTTGGGAGTCCTCAAACATCACGACTTCGGAGTATGGCGTGATCTGGAAATCGAAAACAATGCAACAATTCTTTGGACTCGGACTAGGTATGGTGGCGGAGATGAATCTAGTGGAACTCGGATTGGTGGCGGAGATGAATCTGGTGGAACTTCGGATTGGTGGCGGAGATGAATCTGGTGGAACTTCGGATTGGTGGCGGATATATGTTGCAAGTGGACTCGGATGGGCGTGATGGCGGCGGATATGTGGTGGTATATATGGCGGCGGCGTGACAACTTGTGAGCAGAACTTCGAAACTCTAAAGACTAGGCGCTAAGACCAGCAACTTGACACGGCGATGCAACGCAAATTCAACAAAGCAAATCTGAAAAAGATTATGCAAAGGCTCAGTTGCTTGGATGGGATGAACTAACCCTAATTTTTTTGGCTTTTTCGTGGACTATAGGTATGAAGAACAGACTCGATCTAAACTACGAAAAGCTGTAAAATCTCACGAGCAACACTGGAAATCTGATACCACTTGATAGAGGCGGAGGTGTCCGTCTTTCGATGAGATGGTGGATTTCGCTTTGGTGGAAGTCGACTTTGGCGATCGACTACTGACGTCGCGAGGGCGTCAGCATATATGCAATCGCTAAACCAACTCCGAGAGGTTATTGACCACGCGAACACGATCAACGACCACGAGGTCTATTTCCTGCAAGCAAGCGAAGAACAAGCAAGCTGAGATTGCAATCTGGATATTGCGAATATAAGATGAAAGCTTTATTGATCAAGGTGGGGTTACTGTGGCGCCTTTATGCAGTCGTTGAACACAAGCGAAATGCTGTGAAGTTGCAGCTATGGCGAACTTTTAATCTAAACAAAACCCGAAGTCTAAGCGGCGCCCTATGGGCTGTATATATGGAGGAAAGGAGAATTTCGTGGCCCTTGAGGGTGGGGTCGAAACCAACTCTAACTCTTATTTCCCCACACATACGGACTCTAAAATAGCCTATACTAAGTATTTCGAAATTACATGGGCTGGCCCAATAATAAGGTGATGAGCACCTAGAATAGCCTATGGACGAATATTATGAAGTGGCATCTTGTATATTTCGTCCAAGGCTTCATGCACTCCTTATGGTGGCTTCAAAGTCCTGAAATCATCACTTGTAACTCCGTTCTTGATCCCTTGCGGATGCCATCAACTCCATGTGTGTTCTTGCTCCAATGTTCATCCTTCTCCAAGCTAGGCCCTTCATTTGTAAGCAAAACAAATGTATCCAATTTAAGCGACATCATATTCTCATGAACATTAGAATCATTACCAAGAAATGAAAGTACACAGTAATTTAATTGGCGTCTTGTGAGCTCTAGTAATTGGTCCCGATTATGTAACAGTAGGGGCTGTGGGTGTAACAATGGTATTGATGTCCTCATCACTTGCCGCGAGCAGTTTGAATATTTGCGGGTCCGACACGGACTCCGAATGACAAAATTATGACCGTTTTAGTGAACATCTGTCCATTCTATGGCAGTCCTAGAAAGTACTTCATTTTCTCGTGCGCTTTATGCCTGATTGCCCCAAAATTTCTTTTCCTCTATAGAGGAGATATCGTTTCCACATAAATATTGACCGATGCCAGGAATGCACTTTTGTTCTTGGCTTTCACGCGCATGAGTTACAACATGCCATCCGGCGAAAACAAGGAGAATAAGGCATATAGCCGCTGGATTTTCTTCAATTTACGGCCAAATGAGATTGCCCGGATCATAGAGCATCTACAGAAAGGTATGTTTGTCCCTACCAGGCGGGCTGATGTCTATAAGCAACATAATCTCTCGAATTTCCTTCAAAAGGAAGTGCCAATGGGTTCAGAAACTTGTCTGAAAAACAGCGACGAATGATGTTCTTTGACTTTTAGGGCCAAAAAGTCCTTCTTAAGGCTGAATTTGAGGGTACTCCGGGCCTCCTGGCGCAAGCGGGGAGTATGTTTTGGATTCGCGCGCTCGCCGCGAGCAGTTTGAGTATTTATGGGTCTGACACGGACTCCGAATGACAAAATTATGACCGTTTTAGTGAACATCTGTCCATTCTATGGCAGTCCTAGAAAGTACTTCATTTTCTCGTGCGCTTTTTGCCTGATTGCCCCAAAATTTCTTGTCCTCTATAGAGAAGGTTTCCACATAAATATTGACCGATGCCAGGAATGCACTTTTGTTCTTGGCTTTCACGCCCATGATTCTGACATGCCATCCGTGAAAAAAAGGAGAATAAGGCATATAGCGCTGGATTTTCTTCAATTACGGCCAAATGAGATTGCCGGATCATAGAGCATCTGCGAGAGAAAATACGTTTGTCCCTACCGAGGGGCTAATGTCTATAAGCAATATAATCTCTCGAATTTCCTTCAAAGGAAGTGCCAATGGGTTAAGAAACTTGTCGAAAAACAATGACGAATGATGTTCTTTGACTTTTAGGGCCAAAAGTCCTTCTTAAGGCTGAATTTGAGGTACTCCGGGCCTCTGGCGCAAGCGGGAGTATTTTTGGATTCAGCGCTTCGCTTGAGCAGTTTAAGTACTTATGTGTCCGACACGGACTCCGAATGACAAAATTATGACCGTTTTAGTGAACATCTGTCCATTCTATGGCAGTCCTAGAAAGTACTTCATTTTCTCTTGTGCTTTTTGCCTGATTGCCCCAAAATTTCTTGTCCTCTATAGAGGAGGTTTCCACATAAATATTGACCGATGCCAGGAATGCACTTTTGTTCTTGGCTTTCACTTCGCATGAGTTCTGACATGCCATCCGTGAAAACAAGGAGAATAAGGCATATAGCGCTGGATTTTCTTCAATTCTGACCAAATGAGATTGCCTAGATCATAGAGCATCTGCGAGAAAGGTATGTTTGTCCCTACCGGGGGCTAATGTCTATAAGCAACATAATCTCTCGAATTTCCTTCAAAAGGAAGTGCCAATGGGTTGAAACTTGTCTAAAAAATGACGAATGATGTTCTTTGACTTTCGGGGCCAAAAGTCCTTCTTAAGGCTGAATTTGAGGGTACTCGGGCCTCTGGCGCAAGCGGGGAGTATTTTTGGATTCAGCGCTTGCATGAGCAGTTTAGTACTTATGGGTCCGACAAGGACTCGAATGACAAAATTATGACCGTTTTAGTGAACATCTGTCCATTCTATGGCAGTCCTAGAAAGTACTTCATTTTCTCGTGCGCTTTTTGCTAATTGCCCCAAAATTTCTTGTCCTCTATAGAGGATATCGTTTCCACATAAATATTGACCGATGCAGGAATGCACTTTTGTTCTTGGCTTTCACGCATGAGTTCTGACATGCCATCCGTGAAAACAAGGAGAATAAGGCATATAGCGCTGGATTTTCTTCAATTCTGGCCAAATGAGTTTGCCGGATCATAGAGCATCTGCGAGAAAGGTATCGTTTGTTGCCTACCGGGGGCTAATGTCTATAAGCAACACATCTCTCGAATTTCCTTCAAAGGAAGTGCCAATGGGTTGAAACTTGTCTAAAAACAGCGACGAATGATGTTCTTTGACTTTTAGGGCCAAAAGTCCTACTTAAGGCTGAATTTGAGGCTACTCCGGGCCTCCTGGCGCAAGCGGGGAGTATTTTTTGGATTCGCACTTGCCGCGAGCAGTTTGAGTATTTATGGGTCCGACACGGACTTGAATGACAAAATTATGACCGTTTTAGTGAACATCTGTCCATTCTATGGCAGTCCTAGAAAGTACTTCATTTTCTTGTGCGCTTTTTGCCTGATTGCCCCAAAATTTCTTTTCCTCTATAGAGGAGATATCGTTTCCACATAAATATTGACCGATGCCAGGAATGCACTTTTGTTCTTGGCTTTCACGCGCATGAGTTCTGACATGCCATCCGCGAAAACAAGGAGAATAAGGCATATAGCGCTGGATTTTCTTCAATTCTGACCAAATGAGATTGCCGGATCATAGAGCATCTCTGAGAAAGGTATGTTTGTCCCTACCAGGCGGGCTGATGTCTATAAGCAACATAATCTCTCGAATTTCCTTCAAAAGGAAGTGCCAATGGGTTCAGAAACTTGTCTGAAAAACAACGACGAATGATGTTCTTTGACTTTTAGGGCCAAAAAGTCCTTCTTAAGGCTGAATTTGAGGGTACTACGGGCCTCCTGGTGCAAGCGGGGAGTATTTTTTGGATTCGCGCGCTCGCCGCGAGCAGTTTGAGTACTTATGGGTCCGACAAGGACTCCGAATGACAAAATTATGACCGTTTTAGTGAACATCTGTCCATTCTATGGCAGTCCTAGAAAGTACTTCATTTTCTCGTGCGCTTTTTGCCTAATTGCCCCAAAATTTCTTGTCCTCTATAGAGGAGGTTTCCACATAAATATTGACCGATGCCAGGAATGCACTTTTGTTCTTGGCTTTCACACGCATGAGTTACAGCATGCCATCCGGCGAAAACAAGGAGAATAAGGCATATAGCCGCCGGATTTTCTTCAATTTACGGCCAAATGAGTTTGCCCGGATCATAGAGCATCTGCAGAAAGGTACGTTTGTTGCCACCAGGGGGGCTAATGTCTATAAGCAACATCATCTCTCGAATTTCCTTCAAAAGGAAGTGCCAATGGGTTCAGAAACTTGTCTAAAAAACAGCGACGAATGATGTTCTTTGACTTTCAGGGCCAAAAAGTCCTGCTTAAGGCTGAATTTGAGGCTACTCCGGGCCTCCTGGTGCAAGCGGGGAGTATTTTTTGGATTCGCGCACTTGCCGTGAGCAGTTTGAGTATTTATTGGTCCGACACGGACTTCGAATGACAAAATTATGACCGTTTTAGTGAACATCTGTCCATTCTATGGCAGTTCTAGAAAGTACTTCATTTTCTTGTGCGCTTTTTGCCTGATTGCCCCAAAATTTCTTTTCCTCTATAGAGGAGATATCGTTTCCACATAAATATTAACCGATGCCAGGAATGCACTTTTGTTCTTGGCTTTCACGCGCATGAGTTCTGACATGCCATCCGTGAAAACAAGGAGAATAAGGCATATAGCGCTGGATTTTCTTCAATTCTGACCAAATGAGATTGCGGATCATAGAGCATCTCTGAGAAAGGTATGTTTGTCCCTACCAGGGGCTAATGTCTATAAGCAACATAATCTCTCAATTTCCTTCAAAAGGAAGTGCCAATGGGTTGAAACTTGTCGAAAAACAGCGACGAATGATGTTCTTTGACTTTTAGGGCCAAAAGTCCTTCTTAAGGCTGAATTTGAGGTACTCCGGGCCTCTGGCGCAAGCGAGTATTTTTGGATTCGCGTGCTCGCTTTGAGCAGTTTGAGTAATTATGGGTCCGACACGGACTCCGAATGTCAAAATTATGACCGTTTTAGTGAACATCTATCCATTCTATGGCAGTCCTAGAAAGTACTTCATTTCTCGTGCGCTTTTTGCCTGATTGCCCCAAAATTTCTTGTCCTCTATAGAGGAGGTTTCCACATAAATATTGACCGATGCGAAGAATGCACTTTTGTTCTTGGCTTTCACGCGCATGAGTTACAGCATGCCATCCGGCGAAAACAAGGAGAATAAGGCATATAGCGCTGGATTTTCTTCAATTCTGGCCAAATGAGATTGCCGGATCATAGAGCATCTGCGAGAAAGGTATGTTTGTCCCTACCGGGGGCTAATGTCTATAAGCAACATAATCTCTCGAATTTCCTTCAAAAGGAAGTGCCAATGGGTTGAAACTTGTCGAAAAACAGGACGAATGATGTTCTTTGACTTTTAGGGCCAAAAGTCCTTCTTAAGGCTGAATTTGAGGGTACTCGGGCCTCTGGCGCAAGCGAGTATTTTTGGATTGTTCTTGGCGCTAGCATGCCTTGCGAGCAGTTTGAATACTTATGGGTCCGACAAGGACTCGAATGACAAAATTATGACCGTTTTAGTGAACATCTGTCCATTCTATGGCAGTCCTAGAAAGTACTTCATTTTCTCGTGCGCTTTTTGCTGATTGCCCCAAAATTTCTTGTCCTCTATAGAGATATCGTTTCCACATAAATATTGACCGATGCCAGGAATGCACTTTTGTTCTTGGCTTTCACGCGCATGAGTTCTGACATGCCATCCGTGAAAACAAGGAGAATAAGGCATATAGCGCTGGATTTTCTTCAATTCTGACCAAATGAGATTGCCGGATCATAGAGCATCTGCGAAAGGTCGTTTGTCCCTACCGGGGGCTAATGTCTATAAGCAACATAATCTCTCGAATTTCCTTCAAAAGGAAGTGCCAATGGGTTGAAACTTGTCTAAAAACAATGACGAATGATGTTCTTTGACTTTTAGGGCCAAAAGTCCTTCTTAAGGCTGAATTTGAGGTACTCCGGGCCTCTGGCAAGCGGGAGTATTTTTGGATTCGCGCGCGCTTGAGCAGTTTAAGTACTTATGGGTCCGACCACGGACTCGAATGACAAAATTATGACCGTTTTAGTGAACATCTGTCCATTCTATGGCAGTCCTAGAAAGTACTTCATTTTCTCGTGCGCTTTTTGCTGATTGCCCCAAAATTTCTTGTCCTCTATAGAGGAGATTTCCACATAAATATTGACCGATGCAGGAATGCACTTTTGTTCTTGGCTTTCACTCGCATGAGTTCTGACATGCCATCCGTGAAAACAAGGAGAATAAGGCATATAGCCGCTGGATTTTCTTCAATTTATGGCCAAATGAGATTGCCGGATCATAGAGCATCTGCGAGAAAGGTATGTTTGTCCCTACCAGGGGGCTGATGTCTATAAGCAACATAATCTCTCAATTTCCTTCAAAAGGAAGTGCCAATGGGTTGAAACTTGTCGAAAAACAGGGACGAATGATGTTCTTTGACTTTTAGGGCCAAAAGTCCTTCTTAAGGCTGAATTTGAGGTACTCCGGGCCTCTGGCAAGCGAGTATTTTTGGATTCGCCGCGCTTCGCATGAGCAGTTTGAGTACTTATGGGTCCGACACGGACTCCGAATGACAAAATTATGACCGTTTTAGTGAACATCTATCCATTCTATGGCAGTCCTAGAAAGTACTTCATTTTCTCGTGCGCTTTTTGCTAATTGCCCCAAAATTTCTTGTCCTCTATAGAGGAGGTTTCCACATAAATATTGACCGATGCCAGGAATGCACTTTTGTTCTTGGCTTTCACGCGCATGAGTTACGACATGCCATCCGGCGAAAACAAGGAGAATAAGGCATATAGCGCTGGATTTTCTTCAATTCTGCCAAATGAGTTTGCCGGATCATAGAGCATCTGCGAAAAGGTATGTTTGTCCCTACCAGGGGGCTAATGTCTATAAGCAACATCATCTCTCGAATTTCCTTCAAAGGAAGTGCCAATGGGTTGAAACTTGTCTAAAAAACAATGACGAATGATGTTCTTTGACTTTTAGGGCCAAAAGTCCTGCTTAAGGCTGAATTTGAGGCTACTCGGGCCTCTGGTGCAAGCGGGAGTATTTTTGGATTCGCGCGCTTCCATGAGCAGTTTGAGTATTTATGGGTCCGACACGGACTCGAATGACAAAATTATGACCGTTTTAGTGAACATCTGTCCATTCTATGGCAGTCCTAGAAAGTACTTCATTTTCTTGTCGCTTTTTGCTGATTGCCCCAAAATTTCTTGTCCTCTATAGAGGAGATATCGTTTCCACATAAATATTGACCGATGCAGGAATGCACTTTTGTTCTTGGCTTTCCGCGCGCATGAGTTCTGACATGCCATCCGTGAAAACAAGGAGAATAAGGCATATAGCGCTGGATTTTCTTCAATTCTGGCCAAATGAGATTGCCGGATCATAGAGCATCTGCGAGAAAGGTATGTTTGTCCCTACCGAGGGGGCTAATGTCTATAAGCAACATAATCTCTCAAATTTCCTTCAAAAGGAAGTGCCAATGGGTTGAAACTTGTCTAAAAACAATGACGAATGATGTTCTTTGACTTTTAGGGCCAAAAGTCCTTCTTAAGGCTGAATTTGAGGTACTCCGGGCCTCTGGCATAGCGCGAGTATTTTTGGATTCGCGCGCTCGCCGCGAGCAGTTTGAGTACTTATGGGTCCGACACGGACTCCGAATGACAAAATTATGACCGTTTTAGTGAACATCTGTCCATTCTATGGCAGTCCTAGAAAGTACTTCATTTTCTCGTGCGCTTTTTGCCTGATTGCCCCAAAATTTCTTGTCCTCTATAGAGGAGGTTTCCACATAAATATTGACCGATGCGAGGAATGCACTTTTGTTCTTGGCTCTCACGCGCATGAGTTCTGACATGCCATCCGTGAAAACAAGGAGAATAAGGCATATAGCGCGGATTTTCTTCAATTCTGACCAAATGAGTTTGCCGGATCATAGAGCATCTGCAGAAAGGTACGTTTGTCCCTACCAGGGGGGCTAATGTCTATAAGCAACATCATCTCTCGAATTTCCTTCAAAAGGAAGTGCCAATGGGTTCAGAAACTTGTCTAAAAAACAGCGACGAATGATGTTCTTTGACTTTCAGGGCCAAAAAGTCCTGCTTAAGGCTGAATTTGAGGCTACTCCGGGCCTCCTGGCGCAAGCGGGGAGTATTTTTTGGATTCACGCACTTGCCGCGAGCAGTTTGAGTATTTATGGGTCCGACACGGACTCCGAATGACAAAATTATGACCGTTTTAGTGAACATCTGTCCATTCTATGGCAGTCCTAGAAAGTACTTCATTTTCTTGTGCGCTTTTTGCCTGATTGCCCCAAAATTTCTTTTCCTCTATAGAGGAGATATCGTTTCCACATAAATATTGACCGATGCCAGGAATGCACTTTTGTTCTTGGCTTTCACGCGCATGAGTTCTGACATGCCATCCGTGAAAACAAGGAGAATAAGGCATATAGCCGCTGGATTTTCTTCAATTCTGACCAAATGAGATTGCCGGATCATAGAGCATCTGCAGAAAGGTATGTTTGTCCCTACCAGGGGGCTAATGTCTATAAGCAACATAATCTCTCAAATTTCCTTCAAAAGGAAGTGCCAATGGGTTGAAACTTGTCTTAAAAAGCAATGACGAATGATGTTCTTTGACTTTTAGGGCCAAAAGTCCTTCTTAAGGCTGAATTTGAGGTACTCGGGCCTCTGGCGCAAGCGAGTATTTTTGGATTAGCGTGCTCGCCTTGAGCAGTTTGATACTTATGGGTCCGACCACGGACTCGAATGACAAAATTATGACCGTTTTAGTGGACATCTGTCCATTCTATGGCAGTCCTAGAAAGTACTTCATTTTCTCGTGCGCTTTTTGCCTGATTGCCCCAAAATTTCTTATCCTCTATAGAGGAGGTTTCCACATAAATATTGACCGATGCAGGAATGCACTTTTGTTCTTGGCTTTCACTGCGCATGAGTTCTGACATGCCATCCGTGAAAACAAGGAGAATAAGGCATATAGCGCTGGATTTTCTTCAATTCTGGCCAAATAAGATTGCCGGATCATAGAGCATCTGCGAGAAAGGTATGTTTGTCCCTACCAGGCGGGCTGATGTCTATAAGCAACATAATCTCTCGAATTTCCTTCAAAAGGAAGTGCCAATGGGTTCAGAAACTTGTCTGAAAAACAGGGACGAATGATGTTCTTTGACTTTTAGGGCCAAAAAGTCCTTCTTAAGGCTGAATTTGAGGGTACTCCGGGCCTCCTGGCGCAAGCGGGGAGTATTTTTGGATTCGCGCGCTCGCCGCGAGCAGTTTGAGTACTTATGGAGGACTCCGAATGACAAAATTATGACCGTTTTAGTGAACATCTGTCCATTCTATGGCAGTCCTAGAAAGTACTTCATTTTCTCGTGCGCTTTTTGCCTAATTGCCCCAAAATTTCTTGTCCTCTATAGAGGAGGTTTCCACATAAATATTGACCGATGCCAGGAATGCACTTTTGTTCTTGGCTTTCACACGCATGAGTTCTGACATGCCATCCGTGAAAACAAGGAGAATAAGGCATATAGCGCGGATTTTCTTCAATTTCTGGCCAAATGAGTTTGCCGGATCATAGAGCATCTCTGAGAAAGGTACGTTTGTTGCTACCGGGGGCTAATGTCTATAAGCAACATCATCTCGAATTTCCTTCAAAAGGAAGTGCCAATGGGTTGAAACTTGTCTAAAAAACAATGACGAATGATGTTCTTTGACTTTAGGGCCAAAAGTCCTGCTTAAGGCTGAATTTGAGGCTACTCCGGGCCTCCTGGCGCAAGCGGGGAGTATTTTTTGGATTCGCGCACTTGCCGCGAGCAGTTTGAGTATTTATGGGTCGACACGGACTCCGAATGACAAAATTATGACCGTTTTAGTGAGCATCTGTCCATTCTATGGCAGTCCTTGAAAGTACTTCATTTTCTTGTGCGCTTTTTGCCTGATTGCCCCAAAATTTCTTTTCCTCTATAGAGGAGATATCGTTTCCACATAAATATTGACCGATGCCAGGAATGCACTTTTGTTCTTGGCTTTCACGCGCATGAGTTACAACATGCCATCCGGCGAAAACAAGGAGAATAAGGCATATAGCGCTGGATTTTCTTCAATTCTGCCAAATGAGATTGCCGGATCATAGAGCATCTACAGAAAGGTATATTTGTCCCTACCAGGCGGGCTGATGTCTATAAGCAACATAATCTCTCGAATTTCCTTCAAAAGGAAGTGCCAATGGGTTCTAAACTTGTCGAAAAACAGCGACGAATGATGTTCTTTGACTTTTAGGGCCAAAAAGTCCTTCTTAAGGCTGAATTTGAGGGTACTCCGGGCCTCCTGGCGCAAGCGGGGAGTATGTTTTGGATTCGCACACTCGCCACGAGCAGTTTGAGTACTTATGGGTCCGACACGGACTCCGAATGACAAAATTATGACCGTTTTAGTGAACATCTGTCCATTCTATGGCAGTCCTAGAAAGTACTTCATTTTCTCGTGCGCTTTTGCACGATTGCCCCAAAATTTCTTGTCCTCTATAGAGATCGTTTCCACATAAATATTGACCGATGCAGGAATGCACTTTTGTTCTTGGCTTTCACGCGCATGAGTTCTGACATGCCATCCGTGAAAACAAGGAGAATAAGGCATATAGCGCTGGATTTTCTTCAATTCTGACCAAATGAGATTGCCCAGATCATAGAGCATCTGCAGAAAGGTATGTTTGTCCCTACCAGGCGGGCTGATGTCTATAAGCAACATAATCTCTCGAATTTCCTTCAAAAGGAAGTGCCAATGGGTTCAGAAACTTGTCTGAAAAACAGGGATGAATGATGTTCTTTGACTTTTAGGGGCAAAGAGTCATTCTTAAGGCTGAATTTGAGGGTACTCCGGGCCTCCTGGCGCAAGCGGGGAGTATTTTTTGGATTCACACCCTCGCCGCGAGAAGTTTGAGTACTTATGGGTCCGACAAGGACTCCGAATGACAAAATTATGACCGGTTTAGTGAACATCTGTCCATTCTATGGCAGTCCTAGAAAGTACTTCATTTTCTCGTGCGCTTTCTGCCTAATTGCCCCAAAATTTCTTGTCCTCTATAGAGGAGGTTTCCACATAAATATTGACCGATGCCAGGAATGCACTTTTGTTATTGGCTTTCACACGCATGAGTTCTGACATGCCATCCGTGAAAACAAGGAGAATAAGGCATATAGCCGCGGATTTTCTTCAATTCTGGCCAAATGAGTTTGCCGGATCATAGAGCATCTGCGAGAAAATACGTTTGTCCCTACCGGGGGATAATGTCTATAAGCAACATCATCTCTCGAATTTCCTTCAAAAGGAAGTGCCAATGGGTTCAGAAACTTGTCTAAAAAACAGCGACGAATGATGTTCTTTGACTTTCAGGGCCAAAAAGTCCTGCTTAAGGCTGAATTTGAGGCTACTCCGGGCCTCCTGGCACAAGCGGGGAGTATTTTTTGGATTCGCGCGCTTGCCGCGAGCAGTTTGAATATTTATGGGTCCGACACGGACTCCGAATGACAAAATTATGACCGTTTTAGTGAGCATCTGTCCATTCTATGGCAGTCCTTGAAAGTACTTCATTTTCTTGTGCGCTTTTTGCCTGATTGCCCCAAAATTTCTTTTCCTCTATAGAGGAGATATCGTTTCCACATAAATATTGACCGATGCAGGAATGCACTTTTGTTCTTGGCTTTCCGCGCGCATGAGTTACAACATGCCATCCGTGAAAACAAGGAGAATAAGGCATATAGCGCTGGATTTTCTTCAATATCTGACCAAATGAGATTGCCGGATCATAGAGCATCTCTGAGAAAGGTATATTTGTCCCTACCGGGGGGCTGATGTCTATAAGCAACATAATCTCTCGAATTTCCTTCAAAAGGAAGTGCCAATGGGTTCACAAACTTGTCTGAAAAACAGCGACGAATGATGTTCTTTGACTTTTAGTGCCAAAAAGTCCTTCTTAAGGCTGAATTTGAGGGTACTCCGGGCCTCCTGGCGCAAGCGGGGAGTATGTTTTGGATTCAGCGTGCTACTTGTGAGCAGTTTAGTACATATGGGTCCGACCACGGACTCGAATGACAAAATTATGACCGTTTTAGTGAACATCTGTCCATTCTATGGCAGTCCTAGAAAGTACTTCATTTTCTCGTGCGCTTTTTGCCTGATTGCCCCAAAATTTCTTGTCCTCTATAGAGGAGGTTTCCACATAAATATTGACCGATGCGAGGAATGCACTTTTGTTCTTGGCTTTCACTCGCATGAGTTACAGCATGCCATCCGGCGAAAACAAGGAGAATAAGGCATATAGCGCTGGATTTTCTTCAATTTACGGCCAAATGAGATTGCCCAGATCATAGAGCATCTGCAGAAAGGTATGTTTGTCCCTACCAGGCGGGCTGATGTCTATAAGCAACATAATCTCTCGAATTTCCTTCAAAAGGAAGTGCCAATGGGTTCAGAAACTTGTCTGAAAAACAGGGACGAATGATGTTCTTTGACTTTTAGGGCCAAAAAGTCATTCTTAAGGCTGAATTTGAGGTACTCCGGGCCTCTGGCATAGCGGAGTATTTTTGGATTCACACGCTCGCCGCGAGCAGTTTGAGTACTTATGGGTCCGACAAGGACTCCGAATGACAAAATTATGACCGGTTTAGTGAACATCTGTCCATTCTATGGCAGTCCTAGAAAGTACTTCATTTTCTCGTGCGCTTTCAGCCTAATTGCCCCAAAATTTCTTGTCCTCTATAGAGGAGGTTTCCACATAAATATTGACCGATGCCAGGAATGCACTTTTGTTATTGGCTTTCACACGCATGAGTTACAGCATGCCATCCGGCGAAAACAAGGAGAATAAGGCATATAGCCGCCGGATTTTCTTCAATTTACGACCAAATGAGTTTGCCCGGATCATAGAGCATCTGCAGAAAGGTACGTTTGTTGCTACCAGGGGGGCTAATGTCTATAAGAAACATAATCTCTCCAATTTCCTTCAAAAGGAAGTGCCAATGTGGACGACCTGGTGGTTGTGGTGCTGGTGGTTGCACGTAGTTCTGATGTTGATCAACCTCATCCTCATAATTGTCCACATACTCATCATCCTCCTCGGTACCACCAGCAGTAGCAGCGGCACCAGAATTTTGTCTGGCTCAATAGGAACACATTTGAGCTCGTCCATCTTGATTCGGAAGGGCGTAGTTGTTGTTGTCGTTGAGAGGTGCGATAGGTGCAGCCGGCGGTGGTTGTGGAAAAGCAGCGAGCAATTCATCAAACTTGCTATCAAGCTTTGTTTCAAGCGTCTTCTCAATGCCATCTATCCTCTCCATGGCCTCGTCAAATCTGTTTAGCACGTCTTGCACCTGTCCAATCATCATTTGGTGAAACTTATCATGTAGTTGTTTGTTCGTCGGAGTTCTCCCAATCAGTCTAAATCGACTTGTGATCCTGCCATGGTTAGCAACAATAGAAACACACAAGAATATGATCCTCTGAGACTACTAGGAAGTGGTGGTGGTGGTGTGGTGGACAGTCACAAATCCGTCAAGCAAATCTCAAATTCTTACCAGTTCTTACCCAAGCAGCGGCGGTGATCGGCAACCGTTGTAGTCAAAACTCTCAAAGCTTGGCTATAGCGATTACGGGGAGAGTCCAACGACGCAGCGTAGATGTATGTGGAGCTGGGAAGGCTTATAATATGGTAGCAAAAGAATTGACAATAATCAATTCGAGAGATGCAAAGTTGAATGAGCGCTCAGCAGCCAGTCTTGTCTTTGGTCCTAGGCTAGGCGTGTGCTAGAGGCAGCGAGCCTAGAACACCAATAAAATCACGGTAGCGACACGTAAACAAGGGAGGAGCACACTCTGAATTTTTTTCTCTTTTTTTCCTTTTTTTTTTGCACTTTTTTCCTCTTTTTTTTTTTGCTCCATAACAAATTTTTCGAAAAAAGTCTACAAATGGTCTAAAAACTGCCTAGCAGAATTTTCAGACTTTTTTTTTTTTTGAAGCTGGAACTATTTTTCTTCTGCGGATGGCTCGGAAGTTGGGAGTCTCTCTGTCATCACGACTTCGAGATGTCGCGTGATCTGGAAATCGAGAATAATGCAACAATTCTTGGACTCGGACTAGGACTGGTGGCGGAGATGAATCTGGTGGAACTCGGACTGGTCGCGAAGATGAATCTGGTGGAACTCGGTGGTGGTATGAGATGAATCTGGTGGAACTTCGGACTGGTGGCGGATATATGTTGCGGTGGACTCGGATGGGCGTGATGGCGGCGGATATGTGGTGGCGTATATGGATTCGGATTAGCGGTGAATATGTGGTGGTGGTATATGGCAGCGGCGGCGTGACAACTTTGTGAGCGAGAACTCGAAACTCTAAAAGACTAGGCGCTAAGACCAGCAACTTGACACGGCGATGCAACGCCAAATTCAACAAAGCAAATCTGAGAAAAAGATTATGCAAAGGCTCAGATTGGTTCGGATGGGATGAACTAACCTAATTTTTTTGTGGCTTTTTCGTGGACTATAGGTATGAAGAACAGACTCGATCTAAAATCGAAAAAGCTGTAAAATCTCACCGAGCAACACGGAAATCTGATACCACTTGATAGAGGCAAAGGTGTCCCGTCTTTCGATGAGATGGTGGATTTCGCTTTGGTGGAAATCGACTTTGACGATCCGACTACTGGCGTGCGAGGGCGTCGTATATATGTCGCTAAACCAACCGAGAGGTTATTGACCACGCCGAGAACACGATCAGCGACCACAAAGGTCTACATTTCCTGCGAGCAAGCGAAGAACAAGCAAGAAAGCTGAGATTGCAATCTGGATATTGCGAATATAAGATGAAAACTTTATTGATCAAGGTGGGGTTCTGTGGCGCCTTTATGCGGGTCGTTGAACACAAGCGAAATCTGTGAAGCTGCAGCTATGGCGAACTTTTAATCTAAACAAAACCCAAAGTCTAAACGGTGCCCTAAGGGCTGTATATATGGAGGAAGAGGGGGTGAATTTCGTGGCCCTTGGTGGAGGGGTCCGAAACTAACATTATCTCTTGTTTCCCCACACATACGGACTCTAAAAATAGCCTATACTAATGTATTTCGAAATTACATGGGCCTGGCCCAATAATAAGGTGAAGCAGCACCTAGAATAGCCTCTGGACGAAATTTATGAAGTGGCATCTTGTATATTTCGTCCAAGGCTTCATGTACTCATTATGGTGGCTTCAAAGTCCTGAAATCATCACTTGTAACTCCATTCTTGTCCCCCTTGCGCATGCCATCATCTCCATGCTTGTTCTTGCTCCAATGTTCATCCTTCTCCAAGCTAGGCCCTTCATTTGTAAGCAAAACAAATGTATCCAATTTAGGCAGCATCATATTCTCATGAACATTAGAATCATTACCAAGAAACGAAAGTACCTAGTAATTTAGTTGGCGTGCGCGAGCTCTAGTAATTGGTCCAGTATGTATAGCAGCAGGGGCTGTGGGTGTAACAATGGTATTGATGTCCTCATCATGTCCTCTATAGAGGAGGTTTCCACATAAATATTGACCGATGCGAGGAATGCACTTTTGTTCTTGGCTTTCACGCGCATGAGTTACAGCATGCCATCCGGCGAAAACAAGGAGAATAAGGCATATAGCCGCCGGATTTTCTTCAATTCTGACCAAATGTGTTTGCCGGATCATAGAGCATCTGCGAGAAAATACGTTTGTCCCTACCGAGGGGCTAATGTCTATAAGCAACATCATCTCTCGAATTTCCTTCAAAAGGAAGTGCCAATGGGTTGAAACTTGTCTAAAAACAGCGACGAATGATGTTCTTTGACTTTTAGGGCCAAAAGTCCTACTTAAGGCTGAATTTGAGGTACTCCGGGCCTCTGGCGCATAGCGAGTATTTTTGGATTCGCGCTTGCATGAGCAGTTTAGTACTTATGGGTCCGACCACGGACTCGAATGACAAAATTATGACCGTTTTAGTGAACATCTGTCCATTCTATGGCAGTCCTAGAAAATACTTCATTTTCTCGTCGCTTTTTGCTGATTGCCCCAAAATTTCTTGTCCTCTATAGAGGAGATATCGTTTCCACATAAATATTGACCGATGCAGGAATGCACTTTTGTTCTTGGCTTTCCGCGCATGAGTTCTGACATGCCATCCGGCGAAAACAAGGAGAATAAGGCATATAGCGCTGGATTTTCTTCAATTCTGACCAAATGAGATTGCCGGATCATAGAGCATCTGCAGAAAGGTATGTTTGTCCCTACCGAGGGGCTAATGTCTATAAGCAACATAATCTCTCAAATTTCCTTCAAAGGAAGTGCCAATGGGTTGAAACTTGTCGAAAAACAATGACGAATGATGTTCTTTGACTTTTAGGGCCAAAAGTCCTTCTTAAGGCTGAATTTGAGGTACTCCGGGCCTCTGGCGCAAGCGGAGTATGTTTTGGATTCAGCGCGCTCGCATGAAGCAGTTTGAGTACTTATGGGTCCAACACAGACTCTGAATGACAAAATTATGACCGTTTTAGTGAACATCTGTCCATTCTATGGCAGTCCTTGAAAGTACTTCATTTTCTCCTGCACTTTTTGCCTGATTGCCCCAAAATTTCTTGTCCTCTATAGAGAGAGGTTTCCACATAAATATTGACCGATGCAGGAATGCACTTTTGTTCTTGGCTTTCACGCGCATGAGTTCTGACATGCCATCCGTGAAAACAAGGAGAATAAGGCATATAGCAGCTGGATTTTCTTCAATTCTGACCAAATGAGATTGCCGGATCATAGAGCATCTGCAGAAAGGTATGTTTGTCCCTACCGAGGGGCTAATGTCTATAAGCAACATAATCTCTCGAATTTCCTTCAAAAGGAAGTGCCAATGGGTTGAAACTTGTCGAAAAACAAGGACGAATGATGTTCTTTGACTTTTAGGGCCAAAAGTCCTTCTTAAGGCTGAATTTGAGGTACTCCGGGCCTCTGGCATAATGGAGTATTTTTGGATTCGCGCTTCGCTTGTGAGCAGTTTGAGTACTTATGGGTCCGACAAGGACTCGAATGACAAAATTATGACCGTTTTAGTGAACATCTGTCCATTCTATGGCAGTCCTAGAAAGTACTTCATTTTCTCGTGCGCTTTTTGCTAATTGCCCCAAAATTTCTTGTCCTCTATAGAGAGGTTTCCACATAAATATTGACCGATGCAGGAATGCACTTTTGTTCTTGGCTTTCACGCGCATGAGTTCTGACATGCCATCCGTGAAAACAAGGAGAATAAGGCATATAGCGCTGGATTTTCTTCAATTCTGACCAAATGAGTTTGCCGGATCATAGAGCATCTGAGAAAATACGTTTGTCCCTACTAGGGGGCTAATGTCTATAAGCAACATCATCTCTCAATTTCCTTCAAAGGAAGTGCCAATGGGTTGAAACTTGTCTAAAAACAATGACGAATGATGTTCTTTGACTTTCGGGGCCAAAAGTCCTGCTTAAGGCTGAATTTGAGGTACTCCGGGCCTCTGGCGCAAGCGAGTATTTTTGGATTCGCGCGCTTGCGCGAGCAGTTTGAGTACTTATGGGTCCGACCACGGACTCGAATAACAAAATTATGACCGTTTTAGTGAACATCTGTCCATTCTATGGCGGTCCTTGAAAGTACTTCATTTTCTTGTCGCTTTTTGCTGATTGCCCCAAAATTTCTTGTCCTCTATAGAGGAGATATCATTTCCACATATATATTGACCGATGCAGGAATGCACTTTTGTTCTTGGCTTTCCACGCGCATGAGTTCTGACATGCCATCCGTGAAAACAAGGAGAATAAGGCATATAGCGCTGGATTTTCTTCAATTCTGGCCAAATGAGATTGCCGGATCATAGAGCATCTGCGAGAAAGGTATGTTTGTCCCTACCAGCGGGCTAATGTCTATAAGCAACATAATCTCTCAAATTTCCTTCAAAAGGAAGTGCCAATGGGTTGAAACTTGTCGAAAAACATGACGAATGATGTTCTTTGACTTTTAGGGCCAAAAGTCCTTCTTAAGGCTGAATTTGAGGTACTCCGGGCCTCTGGCGCAAATGAGTATTTTTTGGATTCGGCGCTTCGCGCAAGCAGTTTAATACTTATGGGTCCGACCACGGACTCGAATGACAAAATTATGACCGTTTTAGTGAACATCTGTCCATTCTATGGCAGTCCTAGAAAGTACTTCATTTTCTCGTGCGCTTTTTGCTGATTGCCCCAAAATTTCTTGTCCTCTATAGAGGAGGTTTCCACATAAATATTGACCGATGCAGGAATGCACTTTTGTTCTTGGCTTTCCACGCATGAGTTCTGACATGCCATCCGTGAAAACAAGGAGAATAAGGCATATAGCCGCGGATTTTCTTCAATTCTGGCCAAATGAGTTTGCCGGATCATAGAGCATCTGCGAGAAAGATCGTTTGTCCCTACCGGGGGCTAATGTCTATAAGCAACATCATCTCTCGAATTTCCTTCAAAGGAAGTGCCAATGGGTTGAAACTTGTCTAAAAACAATGACGAATGATGTTCTTTGACTTTCGGGGCCAAAAGTCCTGCTTAAGGCTGAATTTGAGGTACTCCGGGCCTCTGGCGCAAGCGGGAGTATTTTTGGATTCGCGCGCTTGCCGCGAGCAGTTTGAGTACTTATGGGTCCGACACGGACTCCGAATGACAAAATTATGACCGTTTTAGTGAACATCTGTCCATTCTATGGCAGTCCTTGAAAGTACTTCATTTTCTCGTGCGCTTTTTGCTGATTGCCCCAAAATTTCTTGTCCTCTATAGAGGAGATATCGTTTCCACATAAATATTGACCGATGCAGGAATGCACTTTTGTTCTTGGCTTTCCGCGCATGAGTTCTGACATGCCATCCGTGAAAACAAGGAGAATAAGGCATATAGCCACTGGATTTTCTTCAATTCTGGCCAAATGAGATTGCCGGATCATAGAGCATCTGCTGAAAGGTATGTTTGTCCCTACCGGCGGGCTAATGTCTATAAGCAACATAATCTCTCAAATTTCCTTCAAAGGAAGTGCCAATGGGTTGAAACTTGTCGAAAAACAGCGACGAATGATGTTCTTTGACTTTTAGGGCCAAAAGTCCTTCTTAAGGCTGAATTTGAGGTACTCCGGGCCTCTGGCGCAAGCGGAGTATTTTTGGATTCAGCGCTTCTTGTGAGCAGTTTAGTACTTATGGGTCCGACCACGGACTCGAATGACAAAATTATGACCGTTTTAGTGAACATCTGTCCATTCTATGGCAGTCCTAGAAAGTACTTCATTTTCTCGTGCGCTTTTTGCTGATTGCCCCAAAATTTCTTGTCCTCTATAGAGGAGGTTTCCACATAAATATTGACCGATGCGGGAATGCACTTTTGTTCTTGGCTTTCACGCGCATGAGTTCTGACATGCCATCCGTGAAAACAAGGAGAATAAGGCATATAGCGCTGGATTTTCTTCAATTCTGACCAAATGAGATTGCCGGATCATAGAGCATCTGCGAGAAAATACGTTTGTTGCTACCGGGGGCTAATGTCTATAAGCAACATCATCTCTCGAATTTCCTTCAAAAGGAAGTGCCAATGGGTTGAAACTTGTCTAAAAACAATGACGAATGATGTTCTTTGACTTTCGAGGGCCAAAAGTCTGCTTAAGGCTGAATTTGAGGTACTCCGGGCCTCTGGCGCAAGCGGAGTATTTTTGGATTCACGCACTTGCATGAGCAGTTTGAGTATTTATGGGTCCAACACGGACTCGAATGACAAAATTATGACCGTTTTAGTGAACATCTGTCCATTCTATGGAAGTCCTTGAAAGTACTTCATTTTCTTGTCGCTTTTTGCTGATTGCCCCAAAATTTCTTGTCCTCTATAGAGGAGATATCGTTTCCACATAAATATTGACCGATGCAGGAATGCACTTTTGTTCTTGGCTTTCCGCGCATGAGTTCTGACATGCCATCCGTGAAAACAAGGAGAATAAGGCATATAGCGCTGGATTTTCTTCAATTCTGACCAAATGAGTTGCCGGATCATAGAGCATCTGCAAAAAATACGTTTGTCCCTACCGGAGGGCTAATGTCTATAAGCAACATAATCTCTCAAATTTCCTTCAAAAGGAAGTGCCAATGGGTTGAAACTTGTCGAAAAACAATGACGAATGATGTTCTTTGACTTTTAGGGCCAAAAGTCCTTCTTAAGGCTGAATTTGAGGTACTCGGGCCTCTGGCATAGCGGTGAGTATTTTTTGGATTTGGCGCGCGCATGAGCAGTTTAGTACTTATGGGTCCGACACGGACTCCGAATGACAAAATTATGACCGTTTTAGTGAACATCTGTCCATTCTATGGTAGTCCTAGAAAGTACTTCATTTTCTCGTGCGCTTTTTGCCTGATTGCCCCAAAATTTCTTGTCCTCTATAGAGGAGGTTTCCACATAAATATTGACCGATGCCAGGAATGCACTTTTGTTCTTGGCTTTCACGCGCATGAGTTACAGCATGCCATCCGACGAAAAAAAGGAGAATAAGGCATATAGCCGCCGGATTTTCTTCAATTTACGGCCAAATGAGTCTGCCGGATCATAGAGCATCTGCAGAAAGGTACGTTTGTCCCTACCAGGGGGGCTAATGTCTATAAGCAACATCATCTCTCGAATTTCCTTCAAAAGGAAGTGCCAATGGGTTCAGAAACTTGTCTAAAAAACAACGACGAATGATGTTCTTTGACTTTCAGGGCCAAAAAGTCCTGCTTAAGGCTGAATTTGAGGCTACTCCGGGCCTCCTGGCGCAAGCGGGGAGTATTTTCTGGATTCGCGCGCTTGCCGCGAGCAGTTTGAATATTTATGGGTCCGACACGGACTCCGAATGACAAAATTATGACCGTTTTAGTGAACATCTGTCCATTCTATGGTAGTCCTAGAAAGTACTTCATTTTCTCGTGCGCTTTTTGCCTGATTGCCCCAAAATTTCTTGTCCTCTATAGAGGAGGTTTCCACATATATATTGACCGATGCCAGGAATGCCCTTTTGTTCTTGGCTTTCCGCGCATGAGTTCTGACATGCCATCCGTGAAAACAAGGAGAATAAGGCATATAGCGCTGGATTTTCTTCAATTCTGACCAAATGAGATTGCCGGATCATAGAGCATCTGAGAAAGGTATATTTGTCCCTACCGAGGGGCTAATGTCTATAAAAACATAATCTCTCGAATTTCCTTCAAAAGGAAGTGCCAATGGGTTGAAACTTGTCGAAAAACAATGACGAATGATGTTCTTTGACTTTTAGGGCCAAAAGTCCTTCTTAAGGCTGAATTTGAGGTACTCCGGGCCTCTGGCGCAAGCGTGAGTATTTTTTGGATTCAGCGCTCGCTTGTGAGCAGTTTGAATACTTATGGGTCCAACACGGACTCGAATGACAAAATTATGACCGTTTTAGTGAACATCTGTCCATTCTATGGCAGTCCTAGAAAGTACTTCATTTTCTCGTCGCTTTTTGCTGATTGCCCCAAAATTTCTTGTCCTCTATAGAGGAGGTTTCCACATAAATATTGACCGATGCGAGGAATGCACTTTTGTTCTTGGCTTTCCGCGCATGAGTTCTGACATGCCATCCGTGAAAACAAGGAGAATAAGGCATATAGCTGGATTTTCTTCAATTCTGGCCAAATGAGTTTGCCGGATCATAGAGCATCTGCGAGAAAGATACGTTTGTCCCTACCGGAGGCTAATGTCTATAAAAACATCATCTCGAATTTCCTTCAAAAGGAAGTGCCAATGGGTTGAAACTTGTCTAAAAACAGCTGACGAATGATGTTCTTTGACTTTCGAGGGCCAAAAGTCCTGCTTAAGGCTGAATTTGAGGCTACTCCGGGCCTCTGGCGCCAGTGAGGAGTATTTTTGGATTCAGCGCGCACTTGCGCGAGCAGTTTGAGTAACTTATGGGTCCGACACGGACTCGAATGACAAAATTATGACCGTTTTAGTGAACATCTGTCCATTCTATGGCAGTCCTTGAAAATACTTCATTTTCTTATGCGCTTTTTGCTGATTGCCCCAAAATTTCTTGTCCTCTATAGAGGAGATATCGTTTCCACATAAATATTGACCGATGCGGGAATGCACTTTTGTTCTTGGCTTTCACGCGCATGAGTTCTGACATGCCATCCGTGAAAACAAGGAGAATAAGGCATATAGCCGCTGGATTTTCTTCAATTCTGACCAAATGAGATTGCCGGATCATAGAGCATCTGAGAAAGGTATGTTTGTCCCTACCGGGGGCTAATGTCTATAAGCAACATAATCTCTCGAATTTCCTTCAAAGGAAGTGCCAATGGGTTGAAACTTGTCGAAAAACAGCGACGAATGATGTTCTTTGACTTTTAGGGCCAAAAGTCCTTCTTAAGGCTGAATTTGAGGTACTCCGGGCCTCTGGCGCAAGCGGGAGTAGTATTTTTGGATTCAGCGCTTCGCATGAGCAGTTTAAGTACTTATGGGTCCGACACGGACTCGAATGACAAAATTATGACCGTTTTAGTGAACATCTGTCCATTCTATGGCAGTCCTAGAAAGTACTTCATTTTCTCGTGCGCTTTTTGCTAATTGCCCCAAAATTTCTTGTCCTCTATAGAAGAGGTTTCCACATAAATATTGACCGATGCAGGAATGCACTTTTGTTCTTGGCTTTCACGCATGAGTTCTGACATGCCATCCGTGAAAACAAGGAGAATAAGGCATATAGCGCGGATTTTCTTCAATTCTGACCAAATGATTTTGCGGATCATAGAGCATCTGCGAGAAAATACGTTTGTCCCTACCGGGGGCTAATGTCTATAAGCAACATCATCTCTCGAATTTCCTTCAAAGGAAGTGCCAATGGGTTGAAACTTGTCTAAAAACAGCGACGAATGATGTTCTTTGACTTTCGGGGCCAAAAGTCCTGCTTAAGGCTGAATTTGAGGTACTCCGGGCCTCTGGCATAGCGGGAGTATTTTTGGATTCACGCGCTTGCGCATGAGCAGTTTGAGTATTTATGGGTCCGACACGGACTCGAATGACAAAATTATGACCGTTTTAGTGAACATCTGTCCATTCTATGGCGGTCCTAGAAAGTACTTCATTTTCTTGTGCGCTTTTGCTGATTGCCCCAAAATTTCTTGTCCTCTATAGAGGAGATATCGTTTCCACATAAATATTGACCGATGCGGGAATGCACTTTTGTTCTTGGCTTTCACGTGCATGAGTTCTGACATGCCATCCGTGAAAACAAGGAGAATAAGGCATATAGCCGCTGGATTTTCTTCAATTTATGGCCAAATGAGATTGCCGGATCATAGATCATCTGAGAAAGGTATGTTTGTCCCTACCAGGGGCTAATGTCTATAAGCAACATAATCTCGAATTTCCTTCAAAAGGAAGTGCCAATGGGTTGAAACTTGTCGAAAAACAACGACGAATGATGTTCTTTGACTTTTAGGGCCAAAAGTCCTTCTTAAGGCTGAATTTGAGGTACTCCGGGCCTCTGGCATAGCGAGCATTTTTGGATTCAGGCGCTGCATGAGCAGTTTAATACTTATGGGTCCGACAAGGACTCCGAATGACAAAATTATGACCGTTTTAGTGAACATCTGTCCATTCTATGGATGTCCTAGAAAGTACTTCATTTTCTCGTGCGCTTTTTGCGTAATTGCCCCAAAATTTCTTGTCCTCTATAGAAGAGGTTTCCACATAAATATTGACCGATGCCAGGAATGCACTTTTGTTCTTGGCTTTCCGCGCATGAGTTCTGACATGCCATCCGTGAAAACAAGGAGAATAAGGCATATAGCGCTGGATTTTCTTCAATTCTGACCAAATGATTTTGCCGGATCATAGAGCATCTGCGAGAAGGTCGTTTGTCCCTACCGGGGGCTAATGTCTATAAGCAACATCATCTCAATTTCCTTCAAAAGGAAGTGCCAATGGGTTGAAACTTGTCTAAAAAACAATGACGAATGATGTTCTTTGACTTTCGGGGCCAAAAGTCCTGCTTAAGGCTGAATTTGAGGTACTCCGGGCCTCTGGCATAAGCGAGTATTTTTGGATTCACGCGCTTGCCGCGAGCAGTTTGAGTACTTATGGGTCCGACACGGACTCCGAATGACAAAATTATGACCGTTTTAGTGAACATCTGTCCATTCTATGGCAGTCCTAGAAAGTACTTCATTTTCTTGTGCGCTTTTTGGCTGATTGCCCCAAAATTTCTTGTCCTCTATAGAGGAGATATCGTTTCCACATAAATATTGACCGATGCCAGGAATGCACTTTTGTTCTTGGCTTTCACGTGCATGAGTTCTGACATGCCATCCGTGAAAACAAGGAGAATAAGGCATATAGCCGCTGGATTTTCTTCAATTTATGGCCAAATGAGATTGCCGGATCATAGAGCATCTGAGAAAGGTATGTTTGTCCCTACCGGGGGCTAATGTCTATAAGCAACATAATCTCTCAATTTCCTTCAAAGGAAGTGCCAATGGGTTGAAACTTGTCGAAAAACAACGACGAATGATGTTCTTTGACTTTTAGGGCCAAAAGTCCTTCTTAAGGCTGAATTTGAGGTACTCCGGGCCTCTGGGCATAGCGGTGAGTATTTTTGGATCAGCGGGCGCATGAGCAGTTTAGTACTTATGGGTCCGACACGGACTCGAATGACAAAATTATGACCGTTTTAGTGAACATCTGTCCATTCTATGGCGGTCCTAGAAAGTACTTCATTTTCTCGTCGCTTTTTGCTGATTGCCCAAAATTTCTTGTCCTCTATAGAGAGATATCGTTTCCACATAAATATTGACCGATGCAGGAATGCACTTTTGTTCTTGGCTTTCACGCGCATGAGTTCTGACATGCCATCCGTGAAAAAAAGGAGAATAAGGCATATAGCGCTGGATTTTCTTCAATTCTGACCAAATGAGATTGCCGGATCATAGAGCATCTGCAGAAAATACGTTTGTCCCTACCAGGGGGGCTAATGTCTATAAGCAACATCATCTCTCGAATTTCCTTCAAAAGGAAGTGCCAATGGGTTCAGAAACTTGTCTAAAAAACAGCGACGAATGATGTTCTTTGACTTTCGAGGCCAAAAGTCTGCTTAAGGCTGAATTTGAGGTACTCCGGGCCTCTGGCGCCAAGCGAGTATTTTTTGGATTATGCGCTTGCGCGAGCAGTTTGAATATTTATGGGTCCGACACGGACTCCGAATGACAAAATTATGACCGTTTTAGTGAACATCTGTCCATTCTATGGTAGTCCTAGAAAGTACTTCATTTTCTCGTGCGCTTTTTGCCTGATTGCCCCAAAATTTCTTGTCCTCTATAGAGGAGGTTTCCACATATATATTGACCGATGCCAGGAATGCCCTTTTGTTCTTGGCTTTCACGCGCATGAGTTACAGCATGCCATCTGGCGAAAACAAGGAGAATAAGGCATATAGCCGCTGGATTTTCTTCAATTCTGACCAAATGAGATTGCCGGATCATAGAGCATCTGCGAGAAAGGTCGTTTGTCCCTACCAGGGGGGCTAATGTCTATAAGAAACATAATCTCTCGAATTCCCTTCAAAAGGAAGTGCCAATAGGTTCAGAAACTTGTCTGAAAAACAGCAACAAATGATGTTCTTTGACTTTTAGGGCCAAAAAGTCCTTCTTAAGGCTGAATTTGAGGGTACTCCTGGCCTCCTGGTGCAAGCGGGAAGTATTTTTTGGATTCGCGCGCTCGCCGCGAGCAGTTTGAATATTTATGGGTCCGACACGGACTCCGAATGACAAAATTATGACCGTTTTAGTGAACATCTGTCCATTCTATGGCAGTCCTAGAAAGTACTTCATTTTCTCGTGCGCTTTTTGCCTGATTGCCCCAAAATTTCTTGTCCTCTATAGAGGAGGTTTCCACATAAATATTGACCGATGCGAGGAATGCACTTTTGTTCTTGGCTTTCACGCGCATGAGTTCTGACATGCCATCCGTGAAAACAAGGAGAATAAGGCATATAGCGCTGGATTTTCTTCAATTCTGACCAAATGAGTTTGCGGATCATAGAGCATCTGCAGAAGGTACGTTTGTCCCTACCAGGGGCTAATGTCTATAAGCAACATCATCTCTCGAATTTCCTTCAAAAGGAAGTGCCAATGGGTTGAAACTTGTCTAAAAACAATGACGAATGATGTTCTTTGACTTTCGGGGCCAAAAGTCCTGCTTAAGGCTGAATTTGAGGTACTCCGGGCCTCTAAGCGCAAGCGGGAGTATTTTTGGATTGGCGCTTGCATGAGCAGTTTGAATATTTATGGGTCCGACCACGGACTCGAATGACAAAATTATGACCGTTTTAGTGAACATCTGTCCATTCTATG
Organism: Aegilops speltoides; assembly: GCA_021437245.1. NCBI lineage: Eukaryota > Viridiplantae > Streptophyta > Magnoliopsida > Poales > Poaceae > Aegilops > Aegilops speltoides. Next base: position 48,285 of record JAHHZJ010003710.1, read on the forward strand.
GCAGTCCTAGAAAGTACTTCATTTTCTCGTGCGCTTTTTGCCTGATTGCCCCAAAATTTCTTGTCCTATATAGAGGAGATATCGTTTCCACATAAATATTGACCGATGCCAAGAATGCACTTTTGTTCTTGGCTTTCGCGCATGAGTTCTGACATGCCATCCGTGAAAACAAGGAGAATAAGGCATATAGCGCTGGATTTTCTTCAATTCTGGCCAAATAAGATTGCCGGATCATAGAGCATCTGCAGAAAGGTATGTTTGTCCCTACCGAGGGGCTAATGTCTATAAGCAACATAATCTCTCGAATTTCCTTCAAAGGAAGTGCCAATGGGTTGAAACTTGTCGAAAAACAGCGACGAATGATGTTCTTTGACTTTTAGGGCCAAAAGTCCTTCTTAAGGCTGAATTTGAGGTACTCCGGGCCTCTGGCATGGCGAGTATTTTTTGGATTCATGCGCTTCGCATGAGCAGTTTGAGTACTTATGGGTCCGACCACGGACTCGAATGACAAAATTATGACCGTTTTAGTGAACATCTGTCCATTCTATGGCAGTCCTAGAAAGTACTTCATTTTCTCGTCGCTTTTTGCTGATTGCCCCAAAATTTCTTGTCCTCTATAGAGGAGGTTTCCACATAAATATTGACCGATGCGAGGAATGCACTTTTGTTCTTGGCTTTCACGCGCATGAGTTCTGACATGCCATCCGTGAAAAAAAGGAGAATAAGGCATATAGCGCTGGATTTTCTTCAATTCTGACCAAATGAGATTGCCGGATCATAGAGCATCTGCATAAAGATACGTTTGTCCCTACCGGGGGCTAATGTCTATAAGCAACATCATCTCTCGAATTTCCTTCAAAGGAAGTGCCAATGGGTTGAAACTTGTCTAAAAACAATGCGAATGATGTTCTTTGACTTTTAGGGCCAAAAAGTCCTGCTTAAGGCTGAATTTGAGGCTACTCCGGGCCTCCTGGCGCAAGCGGGGAGTATTTTTTGGATTCGCGCGCTTGCCGCGAGCAGTTTGAATACTTATGGGTCCGACACGGACTCCGAATGACAAAATTATGACCGTTTTAGTGAACATCTATCCATTCTATGGCAGTCCTAGAAAGTACTTCATTTTCTCGTGCGCTTTTTGCCTGATTGCCCCAAAATTTCTTGTCCTCTATAGAGGAGGTTTCCACATAAATATTGACCGATGCGAGGAATGCACTTTTGTTCTTGGCTTTCACGCGCATGAGTTCTGACATGCCATCCGTGAAAACAAGGAGAATAAGGCATATAGCCGCTGGATTTTCTTCAATTCTGGCCAAATGAGATTGCCGGATCATAGAGCATCTGCAGAAAATACGTTTGTCCCTACCGAGGGGCTAATGTCTATAAGCAACATCATCTCGAATTTCCTTCAAAGGAAGTGCCAATGGGTTGAAACTTGTCTAAAAACAATGACGAATGATGTTCTTTGACTTTTAGGGCCAAAAGTCTTGCTTAAGGCTGAATTTGAGGCTACTCCGGGCCTCTGGGCAAGCGGGAGTATTTTTTGGATTGGCGCTTGCATGAGCAGTTTGAATACTTATGGGTCCGACCACGGACTCGAATGACAAAATTATGACCGTTTTAGTGAACATCTGTCCATTCTATGGCAGTCCTAGAAAGTACTTCATTTTCTCGTGCGCTTTTGCTGATTGCCCCAAAATTTCTTGTCCTCTATAGAGGAGATATTGTTTCCACATAAATATTGACCGATGCCAAGAATGCACTTTTGTTCTTGGCTTTCCGCGCGCATGAGTTCTGACATGCCATCCGCGAAAACAAGGAGAATAAGGCATATAGCGCTGGATTTTCTTCAATTCTGACCAAATAAGATTGCCGGATCATAGAGCATCTGCGAGAAAGGTGCGTTTGTCCCTACGAGGGGGCTAATGTCTATAAGCAACATAATCTCTCGAATTTCCTTCAAAGGAAGTGCCAATGGGTTGAAACTTGTCTAAAAACAGCGACGAATGATGTTCTTTGACTTTCGAGGGCCAAAAGTCCTGCTTAAGGCTGAATTTGAGGTACTCCGGGCCTCTGGCGCAAGCGAGTATTTTTTGGATTAGCGCGCTTTGCGAGCAGTTTGAATACTTATGGGTCCGACCACGGACTCGAATGACAAAATTATGACCGTTTTAGTGAACATCTGTCCATTCTATGGTAGTCCTAGAAAGTACTTCATTTTCTCGTCGCTTTTTGCTGATTGCCCCAAAATTTCTTGTCCTCTATAGAGAGGTTTCCACATATATATTGACCGATGCAGGGAATGCCCTTTTGTTCTTGGCTTTCACGCGCATGAGTTCTGACATGCCATCCGTGAAAACAAGGAGAATAAGGCATATAGCCGCTGGATTTTCTTCAATTTACGGCCAAATGAGATTGCCGGATCATAGAGCATCTGCGAGAAGGTATGCGTTTGTCCCTACCGGGGCTAATGTCTATAAGCAACATAATCTCTCAATTTCCTTCAAAAGGAAGTGCCAATGGGTTGAAACTTGTGTGAAAAACAATGACGAATGATGTTCTTTGACTTTTAGGGCCAAAAGTCCTTCTTAAGGCTGAATTTGAGGTACTCGGGCCTCTGGCATAGCGAGTATTTTTGGATTCAGCGCGCGCTTGTGAGCAGTTTGAATACTTATGGGTCCGACCACGGACTCGAATGACAAAATTATGACCGTTTTAGTGAACATCTGTCCATTCTATGGCAGTCCTAGAAAGTACTTCATTTTCTCGTGCGCTTTTGCTGATTGCCCCAAAATTTCTTGTCCTCTATAGAGAGGTTTCCACATAAATATTGACCGATGCGAGGAATGCACTTTTGTTCTTGGCTTTCCGCGCATGAGTTCTGACATGCCATCCGGTGAAAACAAGGAGAATAAGGCATATAGCGCTGGATTTTCTTCAATTCTGTCCAAATGAGATTGCCGGATCATAGAGCATCTGCGAGAAAATACGTTTGTCCCTACCGGGGGCTAATGTCTATAAGCAACATCATCTCTCGAATTTCCTTCAAAGGAAGTGCCAATGGGTTGAAACTTGTCTAAAAAGCAATGACGAATGATGTTCTTTGACTTTCGAGGGCCAAAAGTCTGCTTAAGGCTGAATTTGAGGTACTCCGGGCCTCTGGCGCCAAGCGGAGTATTTTTTGGATTCAGCGCGCTTGCCGCAAGCAGTTTGAATACTTATGGGTCCGACCACGGACTCGAATGACAAAATTATGACCGTTTTAGTGAACATCTGTCCATTCTATGGCAGTCCTTGAAAGTACTTCATTTTCTCGTCGCTTTTTGCTGATTGCCCCAAAATTTCTTGTCCTCTATAGAGGAGATATCGTTTCCACATAAATATTGACCGATGCCAGAATGCACTTTTGTTCTTGGCTTTCGCGCGCATGAGTTCTGACATGCCATCCGTGAAAACAAGGAGAATAAGGCATATAGCGCTGGATTTTCTTCAATTCTGACCAAATAAGATTGCCGGATCATAGAGCATCTGCAGAAAGATATGTTTGTCCCTACCGAGGTGGGCTAATGTCTATAAGCAACATAATCTCTCGAATTTCCTTCAAAAGGAAGTGCCAATGGGTTGAAACTTGTCGAAAAACAGCGACGAATGATGTTCTTTGACTTTTAGGGCCAAAAGTCCTTCTTAAGGCTGAATTTGAGGTACTCGGGCCTCTGGCATAAGCGGTGAGTATTTTTGGATTCATGCGCTTGCTTGTGAGCAGTTTAATACTTATGGGTCCGACCACGGACTCGAATGACAAAATTATGACCGTTTTAGTGAACATCTGTCCATTCTATGGCAGTCCTTGAAAATACTTCATTTTCTCGTGCGCTTTTTGCTGATTGCCCCAAAATTTCTTGTCCTCTATAGAGAGTTTCCACATAAATATTGACCGATGCAGGAATGCACTTTTGTTCTTGGCTTTCGCATGAGTTCTGACATGCCATCCGTGAAAAAAAGGAGAATAAGGCATATAGCGCTGGATTTTCTTCAATTCTGGCCAAATGAGATTGCCGGATCATAGACATCTGCATAAAGATACGTTTGTCCCTACCGAGGGCTAATGTCTATAAGCAACATCATCTCTTGAATTTCCTTCAAAAGGAAGTGCCAATGGGTTGAAACTTGTCGAAAAACAATGACGAATGATGTTCTTTGACTTTTAGGGCCAAAAGTCCTTCTTAAGGCTGAATTTGAGGTACTCCGGGCCTCTGGCATAGCGGCGAGTATTTTTTGGATTGGCGCTTGCTTGAAAGCAGTTTGAATACTTATGGGTCCGACCACGGACTCGAATGACAAAATTATGACCGTTTTAGTGAACATCTGTCCATTCTATGGCAGTCCTAGAAAGTACTTCATTTTCTCGTCGCTTTTTGCTGATTGCCCCAAAATTTCTTGTCCTCTATAGAGGAGGTTTCCACATAAATATTGACCGATGCGAGGAATGCACTTTTGTTCTTGGCTTTCCGCGCATGAGTTCTGACATGCCATCCGTGAAAACAAGGAGAATAAGGCATATAGCGCTGGATTTTCTTCAATTCGTCCAAATGAGATTGCCGGATCATAGAGCATCTGCGAAAGATCGTTTGTCCCTACCGAGGGCTAATGTCTATAAGCAACATCATCTCTCAATTTCCTTCAAAGGAAGTGCCAATGGGTTGAAACTTGTCTAAAAAAACAATGACGAATGATGTTCTTTGACTTTCGGGGCCAAAAGTCCTGCTTAAGGCTGAATTTGAGGTACTCGGGCCTCTGGCATAGCGGAGTATTTTTTGGATTCACGCGCTTGCCGCGTGCAGTTTGAATATTTATGGGTCCGACACGGACTCCGAATGACAAAATTATGACCGTTTTAGTGAACATCTGTCCATTCTATGGCAGTCCTAGAAAGTACTTCATTTTCTCGTGCGCTTTTTGCTTGATTGCCCCAAAATTTCTTGTCCTATATAGAGGAGATATCGTTTCCACATAAATATTGACCGATGCCAGAATGCACTTTTGTTCTTGGCTTTCCGCGCATGAGTTCTGACATGCCATCCGTGAAAACAAGGAGAATAAGGCATATAGCCGCTGGATTTTCTTCAATTCTGGCCAAATAAGATTGCCGGATCATAGAGCATCTGCGAGAAAGATACGTTTGTCCCTACCGGTGGGCTAATGTCTATAAGCAACATAATCTCTCGAATTTCCTTCAAAAGGAAGTGCCAATGGGTTGAAACTTGTCGAAAAACAGCGACGAATGATGTTCTTTGACTTTTAGGGCCAAAAGTCCTTCTTAAGGCTGAATTTGAGGTACTCCGGGCCTCTGGCAAGCGGGAGTATTTTTGGATTCAGCGCGCTCTTGCATGAGCAGTTTAATACTTATGGGTCCGACACGGACTCGAATGACAAAATTATGACCGTTTTAGTGAACATCTGTCCATTCTATGGCAGTCCTAGAAAGTACTTCATTTTCTCGTGCGCTTTTTGCTGATTGCCCCAAAATTTCTTGTCCTCTATAGAGAGGTTTCCACATAAATATTGACCGATGCAGGAATGCACTTTTGTTCTTGGCTTTCGCGCATGAGTTCTGACATGCCATCCGTGAAAACAAGGAGAATAAGGCATATAGCGCTGGATTTTCTTCAATTCTGGCCAAATGAGATTGCCGGATCATAGAGCATCTGCATAAAATACGTTTGTCCCTACCGGGGGCTAATGTCTATAAGCAACATCATCTCTGAATTTCCTTCAAAGGAAGTGCCAATGGGTTGAAACTTGTCTAAAAAAGCATGACGAATGATGTTCTTTGACTTTCGGGCCAAAAGTCCTTCTTAAGGCTGAATTTGAGGTACTCGGGCCTCTCTGGCATAATGAGGTATTTTTTGGATTCGTTTTAGTGCGCTTGCATAAGCAGTTTGAATACTTATGGGTCCGACCACGGACTCGAATAACAAAATTATGACCGTTTTAGTGAACATCTGTCCATTCTATGGCAGTCCTAGAAAGTACTTCATTTTCTCGTGCGCTTTTGCTGATTGCCCCAAAATTTCTTGTCCTCTATAGAGGAGATGTACCCCTCGCCCAGAGACTCTATATATAGGACCCCCTCTCCTCACTTTGAGACTCGGCATTGGATTAGCTCATATTTGTGTGTGAGAGCCTTTGCTCATCCTTTGGTACTTCTCCCACGGAGATCGGGACCTCCGTCTAGGAAAGATCCGCCAGTTCAAGACCCCTCTAAGGGAAGATCCTCGTGGATTCAAGACCTGCTCCGGGAAGAAGCGGCTACGTTTGTATCTTTCCTTTGTTGATTTTGGACCATGTATCACTTGTGCTTGATGATCTAGACCTTGTGTGATTGATCTCTTGTCGGTTGAGTGTCTCTCTTGTTCTTCCCGTGATTTCCTCTCGTTCTTCCTTGGCGTTCTTCGTGTTTCCTCGTGGATCCCCTCAAGCGTGAAAGATCGGCGAATTAGGGTTCCACCTACATCATATGGTATCATGAGCCCACGTTGATCACGTTTTTGGAGCCCCTACCTCGTGATTTCTAGCTTGATTTTATTGTTTTCGTCCTAAAAACCCGAAAATACCCACAAAAATATCCCCAAAATTTTTTGTGATTTGTTAGTTTGATGATGTTTTGTTGTTTTTGATCCAGTGGATTGATTGTGTAACTTCGTGGATCTTGTGTTTCCCACCTTCTCCCCTCGAAATCCACCCAAAATCCCCAAAATCGTCAAATTCCACCCCATTTTCGTGGTCTTCCGAGCCTTTCCGTGCGTGGTTGACCTGCCGGATCATCGGACCAAGTCCGGATCATCCGGACTTCGCCGGATCATCCGGCTCTGGCCGGATCATCGGCTTCCTCCCGAAGCTGCAGTTCTGCAGTTCTCCTCCACACCACTACCACCCACACATATACACCCTCCTCATCCCATCTACCACCACTTCCACTTTCGCCAAACCCACGACTCAACCTCCATTACTACCATTCGATTTTGAGTTCGACAATTTGAGTGAGATTTCCGTGTCCTCTTGTGTTTGGCTATTTAGGCGGCGGTGTGACATCAACAACAAGCGCTCATTTTGGTGGCTACTCATCTTAGCTTCTGAGGACGGTAACATCGGCGACATCTTTGTCATACCTTGCAATTGCATTGATAACCATCATATACCATCTTTTGCATTGCTTACCCACGAGACTAGCCTTTGAGTATTGCGGCAGCGTGACTTGTGCACATTAGTTGCATACACCATATCATACATCTGATCGAGGTGCATATCTCAAAATCAACTTGTGTGTCACAAAGTTGTCATCATATACACAATTGCTATCTTAGTTACGTCAAGTTTGCATAAGAAAAGAGCTCAAAGAGAAAAGAGCCACTCAAGCTTTTAAGCAAAGAGGAAAGATATGCAAAGAGCTTATAAGCAACAAGCATAGCATCATACAACATTAAGATTGTCATATAAGATCATCTTGGATCATTGCACGATACACCATACATATAGCATCTTGGGATAGAGATCGTTGCATTTTTGCCTAGTAGGTTGTGCACAAGCTCCGTATCCGCCTATTATGTGCAATCGTGCTAGCGTCTCTCTAGTATTGTGCAACAAGAGCATTTTAAGTGGATTCCACATTTTGGCTCACTTTTGGTTTGCACAATCCCATTTATCTATTTCGTGTGTGTTTCCGTGTACCACTACTTGCTTGGTTTACTTGTTGCATATCTTGAATTTGCGAATCTTCTTCAACATTTTGAGTCAAGCTAACAATTGCAATCAATTTTGTGCCACCATCTAACCAAGCTCCACCAAAGGCTTTTACTTGTGTAGGTGTGAGAATCGACAAGGATCGGTACCAATAGTGCTATTTCATTGTCCACATTTGAGTGAACTTGATTCATCTTCAACCCGGTCGAAAGGTACATTGGTATTCATTCTTCT
>JAHHZJ010003711.1:0-23142 GCA_021437245.1 Aegilops speltoides
TCGGTGAGACCGAGATCCCTATCGGTAAGACCGATTTGCCTATGGTTTGTGGCGATGGCTATGACATTTGAACTTCGGTGGCGTCGGATAGAAAGAATCGGTATGGCGAGTTTGACTTTGGGTTTAGGTCATATGTGGATGTGAGAAAGTAGTTGAGGGTTTTTGGAGCATATCACTAAGCACTTGAAGCAAGAGGCTCATTAAGCAACACCTCATCCCTTCTTGATAGTATTGGCTTTTCCTATAGACTCAATGTGATCTTGGATCACTAAAATGTAACATGTAGAGTCTTGAGCTTTTGAGCTTGAGCCAATCCTTTGTCCTTAATATTTTGAGGGATCCACTTTCATCATCCATGCCATGCCATTCATTGAGCTTCCTAAAATATTTGTCTTGGAATAGCATTAGCTCAATGAGCTATATGTTGTTATGAATTACCAAAACCACCTAGCGATAGTTGCACTTTGGTCTCCCCTTTTTGGTAATTGATGACAAGATATAGATCAAAGCTTCGACAAAAGATAATAAGATTGAAAACATCATCTCTTTGAGAAGTATGTGATAAGCAAGAGCTCCCCTAAATTTGTGCATAGTTTAAGATTTGTTTGGATGCAAATGCACAAGGAATTAGGCTCATGGGTTACTCTTCCATGTCACATACATCTTGGTGGAGCACTCAAAATAATAAAGATTGAATACATGCACTCATCACCAAGCAAAGTGAATGATCATATAAGGATAAGTAAGATAATATCATCTAACAAGCATAAGTGTAGCTAATGATCAAACACATGATCATCAATGTCTCAGATAATAGCATAGTATCTCAAGCAATCAAAAGCAAACAAAGTTTAACCACCAAAGCAAGAGAAAAAAAAGCAACACACTCTCTCTAAAGCCTATGATCTATACATTTTCTCCCCTTTGGCAACAAGTTACCAAAAGTTCATAGAAAATGCATAGTACTAGATCGACTCTCGGGCTTGATCTTGGTGGTGGTGTAGAGATGGCTCCTTGGCGAAGGCTTGATTGATGTGGATGGAGCTAGAGGTGTAAGTCTTTGGGCTGGTTACCTTTGGAGCTGTAGGAGCTGTAGTTAGTGCAGATGAAGTGGCTCGGTGTCATCACAGACTGCAGCTGATCTCTAAGCTCTAGGCACTCAGCAAATGCATCGATGGTTGTCTTGCCCTTCCTCTCGTGCATATCGTCATGTAGCTGCTCCCTGTTGCTGAATCTCGTTACTTTGACATCTAAATCATAGAATTTTTGTTCCATGATTCTTTCGAGCTCTCGGTTTTGAGTTAGGGTGGCCAACCTTCTCAATCCTCGAGTTGATGCTATCAAGTAACCAAGCTGCTCCTTCTTGTTCTTCAAAAAGTACTCGAGATGCCTCCTCTTGAGTTGGCATCTTGGCACTCTCTTTCTTTGCTTTCTCCTTCTTCTCTTGAGCTTGTCTTGATGATGGTTCATTCTCATTCATCACAACTTGATTGTCCTCAAATTCGGATAGATAGCAAAATGTTCCTTGTCCGGTGGCAGCCTTAGGCGATTGCTTAGGGTGCTCCTGCTGCAATCATCTGAAGTGCTAGAGGGACTAGTGCCCTCACTCATGTGAATCTACTCTTCTTCCTGATTACGACTATCACTTTGAGTGCGACATCTTGAAAACACTTGCTCTGACCATTGAATAGTTATAGATGAGATAGAGTGGATGAGCATCACAAAATGAAGATTTTTGCAAAGAATGATTCAAAAACTTAGTTTTAGTTTTCCATCGAAGCATTTGGGATCAACGATTTTCAAACTTCGGTGATACCAAAGCAGTTTGGAACCTAAACTAGTGAACTCGGTCGAGACCAAGTCACGATTAGGATTGAAGCACAGAGACTGCTAGGGTTTCTAAAGTTCTAAAATCGGTCACACCGATAGCAATTCTCGGTCAGCCATAAGAGTTACTAGTGCAATGGTGTTGCGAATCGGTGGGACGAGTTTTTCAACTCGGTGGGTCGAGATGGTTTCGTGAAACTCTAACCTAAATTTTCAAATGCATCTATTCTAAGGATTGTTATTGGTGGATAGAGTGTTTCAATCATGGCAAGAATCATAATGAACACAATGTCTTTGAGAATTAGGCGAGGATATGCTGTGATCAAGTTCATACCCTAGTTGGCGATGAACTTCGCTTCTGGAACAGCGGAGTTGAAATCCGTTGGCGGTGAGACCAGGCGACGAGGCGGTGGCGGCAATCGACGATCGGAGACCTAGAAGGCGGAAGCGAGCTATCTTGGGCGAAGAGGTTTGGGAATGTTTTCCAAATTTTGCCCGTGTGAATATATAGCCCGACACATCGGTGTGCCGAAGTGGAGCGACTCGGTGGCACCGATATGCATACTGTCGATTCTGACAACTCGGTGAGACCGAAAAGTTCAAATCAGTTGCAGAGATTGAAAACCTAGATCGACTTAGTGATCTCGGTATGACGAAATGGAGGAATCGGTCGGACCGAAAAGCACAAAGAAGTTTTGGAAGTTTAAGTCTATGACGAATCGGGGACTCAAGTGCTCCTCACAGAATGGTTTGAATCGACTTGATCAAATTTTGTGATGTAGCATGAATAGAGTTTGAGACGATAAAAGCATAGATAGCTAGAGAGGTCCTTAGGCATTCTTTTCCATCCACTTGGCAAAAAGAAAAAGAATCCAATCAATCAAAACAACAAGTGGATGTCCTCGAATGTGTAAAATATGCAACCAACATGCTCACACAATAAAATGGCAAATGAAATATGTGGCAAAGCATGCACAACCAATTCTAGCATCTATCAAACAATTGGCGATGACTAGGTCATCTATATATGAGTATATTGACTTAGGAGTCAAATGAGAACATTTGATCATAGGTCATACTCATCGTTTAAGCTCAAGTGGGGTTACCACTTTTACATAATGCATTGATGTGTTCACATAATTAGAGTTGCTTTGACTCAATTCTTAGAGTTAAGCTCCCCCTAGATGTGAGATCCCCCCTTAGAGGGATGAACTAACCTTGGGTTTTGTCGATGATGACTTCATGTAGGTGTTGAAGATGTGGATGCTCAATGTTGATGTAGATCATTTGGAGCAATCCTTTGGAGTGAGTTGCACTTTCAATACCTACATGGGTTAGTCCCAAGGAACAAACAAGAATATCCATAGACATAGAGTGATACACACACAGATGATGTCCATGAAAACATTAGGTTACCTTGTCCCTTGCCTTACCAACATGAGGTTTGTGACTCCTTGAACTAGGGCAAGATATGGAAGTTGATTGCACTTGTCCTTGCCATAATGATATGAGTGAAGAATGTTGGCGGAGTCACCCTCAAGAACACTCTAGTTCTTCTTCTTGGGATCCACATCATCTTGATGGGAATCCTTGGAGTTATAGTTGTACTTGATGAAGTAGAACTTGGCGTAGTCTTGGGAACCCACTTGACCAAGGCCTTAGGTGCTTCTTCAAATGCATCAATCTCCTCTTGAAGCTTGTCCTTGCCTTTGTTCTTGTGGTCTTGTGGTGGAAGATCACCTTGTGCTTGTGTTCCCTTGAAGGAAGTAGGATCATACTTCTCTTGTTGAGGAACAAACTTCGTCTTGGGGTATTGATCTTCTTCCCACTCAACTCCATTCTCATTGAACTTTCGTTCAAAACCAACACCTTGATTCTTCTGGTGCCTTCCTTGCTTGCGTACAATTTCCTCGAATTGCTTACTCCCGGCAAGGCTCTTGTATACACCTTTCTCTATAATTCCCTTCAATAAGCTATTTTCTTGCTCAAGTGTAAATTGTCTAAGAGAATCATTAGTGGAATCAAGAGAACTACTAGAAGCCACAATATTGGATTTGGCATTATTATTGTTACTACTAGAGGAAGGATATTTCTTGTACTTGTTACTAGACTTGACTTGAGGCATGTAAGTAGATAAGAGTAAACGCTTGGCAATGTAAGAAGAACTTTTCTTCGAGAGATCATCATTGATTTCCTTTAAGAACTCATGCTCTTGCTCAAGATTGAGCTTTTCAAAGCGTAACTTCTCATGAGCCCTTAAAAGTTCTCGATGATCTTCGAAGATAGTTTCATGAGCTAACTTAAGAGTGTTTAGTTCTTTGGTTAGAAGATCAATCTTCTCCTTATCATTGTCATTCGTTTTATCTTTATTAGCATGATTAATTGACGTTTCATCATAGTATTCATCACTAGAGTTGTCAACAAGTAAATCATCATCACCTAGCAAGTCATCTTCATCACTATTGAAATCAACATACTCAAGGGTGTGTTACCTTTAGACCTTTGGCCATGAAGCATCTTCCAATTCCTTCATTTGGTGAATCAAATATGTCATAGGAGTTGGTGACACAAGTGCTAGGCGCAACACCTTCATCTTGAGTATATTGGTCGGATGATAGCTTCTCTCGGAGTGATTGTCGGTCGGGCGGATACCCATTCACCAACATGAGCTTGATGTCTTTGTTTTGTGTAGCTCTTTGATGACTTGTCCTTCCTTTCCGAATCCTTGCTTCTCCGTGAGGGTCTTAGTTATGATCATCTCCTCCTTCTCTCTCTTGGTAGTGATTCTTCTCTTCTACTTATTTTTGAAGAATCTTCTCTTCTTTTGTAGGGTGCCGTACACTCATTGGAATAGTGTCGGGTCTCCCACAATTGTAACAATTCGCTCTCGACTAGAAGATCTTTTATCATTGTAGGACCTTGACTTAGAGCTTCTTTCTTTGCTTCTACTCTTGTAGAATTTGTTGAAGTTCTTCACCATTAAGCTCAATTCTTCATTGAAGGTTTGTTTCTCACTTGATTATGTGGGGCTTCACATGAGGCTTTATAAGCACCACTTGACTTGTTGTGAAGTTCCTCCTTATCCTTGAGTGACATCTCATGAGCAACAATTCTTCCAATGACTTCCGTTGGCTTGAGATCTTTGTAATTTGGCATCATTTGGATCAATGTGCTGCGGTATCATACTTTCCATCCAACGCTCTTAAGATCTTCTTGATGATGAATCTTTGGTCATCTCTTCACTTCCTAAGCCGGCAATCTCATTTGTGATAAGAGCAAGCCTAGAGTACATTTCAGCGACACCTTCACCATCCTTCATTTTGAACTTGTCAAGTGACTTTGGAGCACGTCCAACTTGGATTCCTTATGGATCGGTAACTTCATGCATATCAATCAAAGTATCCCAAATTTCCTTTGCATTCTCAAGGCGGCTGATTTTGTTGAATTCTTGAGGCACAAGCCATTGAAGAGGATATCACAAGGTTGAGCGTTGTATTGGAGCATCTTCAATTCTTCTCGCTAGCTTCACGGTTTGGCTCTCCCATCAAAGAATTCACCTTGCAAGCCAATCCACACAATAGCCCAAGCAGGGGTTATGTCAGAGAATATGCATTTTCATCTTATGCTTCCAACTAGCAAAATTAGTACCATCAAAGTAAGGACCTCTCGGTGATAATTTCCCTCGCTAGATGCCATACTCTCCTAGGTTGTGAAACCAAGGCTATGACCACCAAAAGCTATGGAAATCAAAGCAAATGGAGACCAAAGCTCTGATACCACTTGTAGGACCTTCAAGTATGTCTAGAGGGGTGATTAGACTACTTGACCAATTAAAAACTTAACCTTTTCCCAATTTTAGAGTTTGGCAGATTTTAGCTATCTTTGGACAAGTCAAGCAATCTCACACAATTCAAGCAAGCATGCAAAGAGTATATGAGCAGCGGAAATTAAAGCATGCAACTTGCAAGAATGTAAAGGGAAGGGTTTGGAGGATTCAAGCGCAATTGGAACACGGATGTTACAGCGTGGTTCCGATAGGTGGTGCTATCGTACATCACGTTGATGGAGACTTCAACCCACGAAGGGTAGCAGTTGCGCAAGTCCACGGAGGCTCCACCCACGAAGGGTCCAGAAGAAGCAACCTTGTCTATCCACCATGGCCATCACCCATGAAGGACTTGCCTCACTAGCGGTAGATCTCCATGAAGTAAGCGATCTCCTTGCCCTTACAAACTCCTTGGTTCAACTCCACAATCTTGTCGGGCTCCCAAGTGACACCTAGCCAATCTAGGAGACACCACTCTCCAGAAGTAACAAATGGTGTGTTGATGATGAACTCCTTGCTCTTGTGCTTCAAATGATAGTCTCACCAACACTCAACTCTCTCTCATAGGATTTGGATTTGGTGGAAAGAAGATTTGAGTGGAAAGCAACTTGGGAAGGCTAGATATCAAGATTCATATGGTAGGAATGGAATATCTTGGCCTCAACACATGAGTAGGTGGTTCTTTCTCGAAATAGTAAGTTGGAAGTGTAGGTTTGTTACGATGGCTCTCTCACACTGAAGAGGAGGTGGATGGGTATATATAGCCTCCACACAAAATCTAACCGTTACACACAATTTACCAAACTCGGTGGGACGAATCAACAAACTCGGTCGGACCGATTTAGTAAACCTAGTGACCGTTAGGATTTTGATTGGGACCGACATGCAACTTCGGTGAGACCGATATGGTTAGGGTTAGGGCATAACGTAATCTCGGTGAGACCGATTACACAAACTTCGGTGAGACCGATTTGGTAATTAGCTAACGGAGAGTTGGTCGAGTAAACTTCGGTGGGACCGATTAGCTCTTTTCGGTGAGACGAAATGTTACAAAAGGAAGCAGAGAGTTTACATTGCAATCTCGGTGGGACCGATCACTCACTTCGGTTAGACCAAAAGCGTTATGAAGGAAGCGGAGATTACAATCCCATCTCGGTGAGACCGAGATCCCTATCGTAAGACCGATTTGCCTATGGATTGTGGCGATGGCTATGACATTTGAACTTCGGTGGCGCGGATAGAAAGAATCGGTATGGCGAGTTTGACTTTGGGTTTATGTCATATGTGGATGTGAGAAAGTAGTTGAGGGTTTTTGGAGCATATCACTAAGCACTTGAAGCAAGAGGCTCATTAAGCAACACCTCATCCCTTCTTGATAGTATTGGCTTTTCCTATAGACTCAGTGTGATCTTGGATCACTAAAATGTAACATGTAGAGTCTTGAGCTTTTGAGCTTGAGCCAATCCTTTGTCCTTAATATTTTGAGGGATCCACTTTCATCATCCATGCCATGCCATTCATTGAGCTTCCTGAAATATTTGTCTTGGAATAGAATTAGCTCAATGAGCTATATGTTGTTATGAATTACCAAAACCACCTAGGGATAGTTGCACTTTCAAGCGTTAAGAAAGACATTGGCGGCACGGTTTCTGCGAGACGAGCGGCTTAAAAGCGTCGCGCTTCATTCTTGCACCAATCAATGTGCTCAACTTTGGTAACCCTTGAAGTGACCAGCAATGATATCCACCTCACGCGATAAGCCGCCATGAGTGGATCCTTAGAATCCCAAGTACCGGACACTTGTTGAGCCACTAAATCGAGATTCTTTGAAGCAACGTGCCGGATAAGTTCATCTCCTTAGCCATCGAAGACCATGGAGCAAGGCCTCATACTCGGTGCATTGTTAGTACAAGAAACATCAAGCGGAGAACATAACAAAATTTGTCACCTCGGTAGTAAGAACCACTCAGCCCCGAGCCTCAATTGTCTAGACCCGTCAAAGTGAATAGTCGATATGTGTTATCCGATTTATCCTCTGGCGCTGCAATTCATCCGATCATTGATGAAATCCATGGCGCTTGGGACTTTGATGGTTAGTCGAGGCATATATTTTAACCCGTGAGGTCCAAGCTCGATAGCCCACTTAGCAACCGCAAGTCGACTCCACATTCGGATGATATCTCCCAAAGGAATGGCCGACAACAATGATGGGATGGCCCTAAAAATATTGCTTAAGCTTTGGCTCGCCATGAAAACTCCATACACGACTTACGCCAATGTGGATATCTGCTTTGACTCAATGAGCACCTCGCGATATAATAAACCGACCGTTGAACGGATACTCCTTCGGGCTCCTTGCGCTCCACCACAATAGTAGGCGCGACATTCGGGCGTTATCGTACCACTATAACAACAATGGTTCTTATCAATAGGGCGGCAGAACAGGCAGCTCGACTAGCGCTTCTTTAGATCCTCAAATGCCGTACTAAGCGACATCCTCGAGACAAAGTTGTCTATCTTTTCATCATCGATATAGAGGATGGCCTTCTCTCCCAACTGCGATAAAGCGGCTTAAGCGGCTGTCGACCCAGAGCGTTAAACATTATTGATACGCCCGGTTTAGCGAGGATGTAATAGCCTTGATCTTTTGGATTAGCTTCAATGCCTGTTAGACACGGAAAACCCAAGAGCTTGCTGCGGTACACAAAACACACTTGGCGATTAAGCATCATCTTATAAACCGGAGATTATCAAGGTTTCCTTCAAATCAGCTATTAATGTCTACGCTTTCTGGATTTCACCACGATATCATCCACATAAGCATGAACATTGAGCCCAATCGATTATGAAGACAATTACGACACATCGATAAATCGCATGGGCACTCTTGAGCCCAAAAGGCATAAACACATAGCGAAGGCTCCAAAGGGAGTTATAAAGGCTGTCTTCTCCGGTCATAGCGCCATTTTGATCGATGCTAACGAATAAGCATCGAGCTCAACGCTCACAACCCGTAGCATCAATAATTTGATCAATCGAGGAGAGCAAAGGGATCGATCGGACAAGCCTTGTTCAAATCTGTAATCACACACATACACCAAGTGTCGTTCTTCTTGAGTACCGGCACGGGTTAGCCAACCAGCGAGGGTGAAAAAGCTGTAGGATCGAAAGTATGTCTAGAGGGGTGATTAGACTACTTGACAATATAAAAATTCAGCCTTTTGACAAATAACAGTTTTGGCGATTCATGATTATGATCAAGTCAAGTATCACCCTACACATGCAATTCTAGAGTATAGGCAGCGGAAAGTAAATTGCACATGTAGTAAAGAGAGGTGGAGAAAGCAAGCGCAATTTTGGAGCGGTGATTTTTCTCGTGGTTCCGATAGGTGGTGCTATCGTACTTCCACGTTGATGGAGACTTCAACCCACGGAGGTAGCGGCTGCGAGAGTCCACGGAGGCTCCACCCACGAAGGGTCCACGAAGAAGCAACCTTGTCTATGCCATCATGGCCTCGCACGGAGGCTAGCCTTACTCGGGGTAGATCTTCACGAGTAGCGATCTCCTTGCCCTTACAAACTTCTTGGTTCAACTCCACATCTCGTGGAGGCTCCCAAGCGACACCTAACCAATCTAGGAGGCACCACCCTCCAAAAGGTAATAGATGGTGTTGATGATGATGAACTCCTTGCTCTTGTGCTTCAAATGATAATCTCCCCAACACTCAACTCTCCTCCTTGATTTGGCTGTGGTGGAAGAAAGGATTGAGTGGAAAGCAACTTGGGAAGGCTAGAGATCAAGCTTCATATGGTGGGAGTGGAGCAACTTGATCTCAACACAAGGGTAGTAGTTCTCTTCTCGAAATGTAAGGTAGGAGTGGTAGTTCTTTACGATGGCTCTCTCCACGAATGAAGAGGGGTGGAGGGTATTTATAGCCTCCACACAAAATCCAACCGTTACACACATTTGAGCAATCTCGGTGGGACCGAAGTTGACAACTTCGGTGAGACCGAAAGTTCAAATCATGTGAGCGTTAGGATTTTCGTGGGACCGAAAATACAATCTCGGTTTGTCGATTCGTTGCAAAGACAAGAGCTTGCCAATCTCGGTGGGACCGACTTCATCATCTCGGTGACACCGATTTGATGAGAAGATTCTGAAGCTTGGCAACTCAAGTTTGGTGAGACCGAGTTCAGAATCGGAAAATCCGAAATTTCTAGGGTTTGGCTTTGTGGCTGAGGTGGTTCATCTCGGTGTATTTGGGTTTGGAAAATCGGTGAGACCGAGATTACTTATGAGTGTATATGGCGGTGAAAGTTCTGATAGTTTAGGAGATGTATCACTAAGAACTTTGAGCACAAATCATCATCATAACCTCATCCCTTTTAATAGTATTGGCTTTCCTATGGACTCAATGTGATCTTGGATCACTAAACCAAAAATGGAGTCTTGAGCTTTTGCCAATGCTTGTCTTAGCATTTGAGGGTCCACTTCTTGAGTCCTTGCCATACCCATATCCTTGAACTTTCGAAATGATTCTCAAGTAACTATTAGTTCAATGATATATATGTTGTTATTAATTACCAAAACCACGGGATTAGTTGCACTTTCAAAAACCTCCACAATAAACCCTGCTGCCAAGGCCACCTCCTCACCAATGTCCTTGCGTCTCTCTTCATTGAAGTGGCGGAGAAATTGCTTGACCGGTTTAAACTTGGGATCGATATTAAAAGTGTGCTCAGGAGTTCCTCGGTACACGGCATGTCGGAAGGTTTCCATGCAAAGATGTCGGTTCTCACGGATGAACTTCGATGGCGCTTTCCTATTCGAATCAAGTTAGTGTTGATGCTAAAGTGCTTGGATGAATCGCGAGAACAAAATCAACCAGCTTAGTCTCATCGGCCGATTTAAACTTCAAAGCGGATCATGCTCTGTAGTTGGTTTTTCAAAGAAGTCATATCTGCCGGATCAACATTGTCCTTATAGAACTTGACTCCTTTGTCGCACAAACCAACTCGGCGTAAGCCTATCCACCTTCCTCACATTCCAAAGCGATCTTGCAGCTTCCATGTCTGTGATGGTCCCCTTATGACCCGGCATCTTGAGCTGCGGATAAACATATCGGGGCCTTGCCATGAACTTAGCATAAGCCGGCCGTCCCAGCAGGGCAATCGGGCTCTGATTTTCACCACTTCAAAAGTCAATGTCTACGATCTCGAATCATGATCATCTCCAAAAGCAACCTCGAGCCATCTTACCGGCCGGATAGGCGATTTACTAGGCACCACACCGTGGAAAGCGGTGTTTGACGGTTTAAGATTCTTATCATCAACCCCATACGATGGAAGGTTTCATAATACAAGATGTTGATCTTGCTCCCTCCATCCATGAGCACCTTGGTGAACTTATAACCTCAACACGAGGTGCCACCACCGCCGGTGACCGGATTATCAACCGGGCGGATGATCCTCTCGACTCCACACAATAGGTTGTTCGGACCAATGCAAATAACGGGCACCGCCGATTCAGCGAGTTCCTTGCCCAAGCTCGATCGCCTTGCATAGGCTAGTGGTGAAGACTAATCTGCCCACTATTCAAGCTGCTTGGGTGGCTCTGGTAACTTTGTTGTTGTTGCTGATTCCGATGATTATAACCTCCCGGTTTCCTTGATTGCCTTGATTTCCATGTCCACCACGATTACCTTGAAATCCTAAACGGAGTTACCTCCACCATAACCCGGCCCATGAGACACGGGTCAGAACGCAGGACGATCCGTGATCATATCGAGAAAAGATCCAAGTTTTGAACTCCGCATAATAAAGCAATCCTTCGAGTGCGTAGCTAGCTTCTCTCGCGTCATGTGCCTCGGGCAAGGCTGATTTAACAAGCGCTCAAGATTGACACTGATCCTCCACTCCATGAGGTGATCTACCCTCTGACGCGGCCATTGTCCTGCGCATTGGTGTTAGCCACAAAATCGAATTACTATCCGCTTTATGCTTACCATTATTCCCATGGCCGCTTTGGTTATGTTCTTGCCCTTCGCTTTTCGTTCTTCTTTCCTTCCTTGGCTTCTCATCGTCGGACTCGGGATCCTTGGTACTATCGGAATCGGCATATTTAACCATAGCTGCCATAAGTGTTCCCATGTCATTGCGGTGATGCTTGAGTCATCCAACTTCAACTTCAGCGGCTTAAACGGCAATTGCCCTCAACATTATGATTGCCGAATCGGCATTGATGCGATCCGATGAATGCAAGATCTCGAAACTGGCGCGCAATGGGTTGTTGATTCGCCTTATTCTTGGACGATGGCTAGATCCACAATTGACATGGGTTGTTTGCGTGTCCTTGAAGTTTGTTATAAACCGGGCCTTTAACTAAGCCCATGACCCAATGGAGTTAGCCGACAAACTTTTCACCAAGTGCGAGCGTTCCATCAACATCATAGTGAAGTACTTTGCGCATGCCGCTTCATCCACATCCGCATCTCCATTGCCATCTCATAACTTTTGACCCATGATTAGGGGTAAATCCAGCGGTATAATTGGGCACCTTGCGGACCCTTGAAATCCTTGGCAACGCGCGTTCGCGTAGAGCGGGGTGAGACCGGCACCCCCAAAGCTGAAAGCAAGACCTCGTTCCGACATCGTCGAGCGAACGGAGTGGTGTCTTTGCTCTTCGGCTTCTCAACGTGCTCTACCATTATCCACCATGTTACGGCGTTTGCACCACGCGCGGATTAGGCCCTCGAGGCGTCACGGTTCAGCGCCTTTGCTTGACACAACCGGTTCATCAATGTTCTGCTGTAACTCACCTTTCGGGCGAGGGTTGAATGAATTCTATCTCAACTATATGAATAGGCTCTTGCTTGAACCATAGCCGTTTGAAGAAGATCTCTCGTGGCGTCGTGTCTCAACCGCCTGGAGACTCGCCCTCCATTGGAATAGCTGCCAACGCGCGCCTAGCGATCATGTTATCTGAAGGGGTGGAGAAGTGACCGGTGGTGTCGGCATGTCTTGAGGAGGTCAAGGTTCGACGGCGGGTCCATTGCGGGCTGATCCGGCGCTCTGTCCCAGTGCTTGATCCGGTTTCTTGCCGCCGGATTCTTGGTTCTGCTCTGGTGTGTTGAAAAGATTCATTGCTTCATAAACCGGTGGTAGGCGAGATCGGTGCCTCCACCTCGGCCGTCGTTTGAGCGTTCTAATCCGGCATGGCGGTAATTTTCTGCTTGAATCCGCTGCTGAGCATCCAGCGGCCGCTCATCGACCATCCTGGTTTCCTCGGCCGCCAAGTCCTCCTTAGCCTAAGCTATCGATCTCACAACCGTGACCTCGCGTTATCTTGATCTTGATTATCCGGGGTAACGCTTAACACCGGATCCGATCGCCAGTGTCCTGATTATTGTCGTCGTTGCCATGTCATTTGCTTGCGTGTGGCACTCTGCCATGTCGTCATTTGCATTTTATCATGTCATCATGTGCATTTCATTTTGCATACATGGTCATCTCATGCATCAGAGCATTTTCCTGTTGTCCGTTTTGCAATCCGGCGCTCCTATGTCCTCCGAGTCTCCCTCTTCTCTCTTCTCTTGTGCGGGTATTAAACTTCCTCGGAATGGCCGAGGTTTGCCATGACCTTGGTATATGCGTGAACCGCTTGTCAAGTTTACGTGCCATTTGGAGCTCGTTTGGTACTCAGCAGTTAGCAAGTGTACATAAAGCCTCTTTGTTGCAGCCCAACACCTTCCAAAGTGGCCCAAAACCCATCTAAGTCTCCTCCATGCTCTCGTCGTTCGATCACGATCATGTGGTAACCGCACCTCTTTGGACTCTCTAGCTCCCTCTACCTATAAATAGGTCCTCCCCTCCATTTTGCGGATGTTTTCCCCAGAAACCCTAAATCTTCCCTCGCTGGCCGTGACATATCCTCAGCCGCGGAACAATCGCGCCGCCCGAGCCACTCGCCTTCGCCACCTGTCGCCGTCGCCGCCCTCCTCCGGCCGCGAGGCCAGCGCTGACCCTGAGGCCGGATCTGCTCCGCCGCCGCCCGGTCGCGCCGCCGCCGCCCGAAGTGCTCCGCCGTCCCAGCTTGCGCCCGCGACCACGCTCCCAGCCGCCCGTCGCCCGCTCCTCGATCGCCGCGCCAGCCCCCGCCGCGCCGCGCCGCCGCCGCCGCCGCCCGAAGATCCCGTCGCCGCCTCCTCCACGACCCGCGCGGTCGCCCTGCGCCTCCGCGTCCGCGCCTCCCGCCGTCGTGCGCGCCCGCGCCCGATCCCGCCGCGCCGGTTGCTCGCCGCTTCGGCGCCAGCCTCCGCGGAACAGCGCCGTCGCCGCGGATCGGGAGACCGATCCGGCGGTCTCGCTCGAGCGCCCAATCCCGTGGGCCCGGCCTGCGCCGGCCCATTTCTGCCGCCGCGACCTTTCGCCTCTGGGCCTCGGCCGCTATGGTGAGCCACCCCAGCGCCTCTATTTTTTTCTTACATTCTATTGGACCTCTGCCTAGATTCGGCCCATTTAGTGTTTTTTTCATGTCTGCGTTTTAGCATTATCCGAGAATTATGATTCTGATTAGACCCTAAAGTTCATGCATATAATAACTAAATAACCATGCATCGGTTAAAACAAACTTTATATGTAAAATGCTTAGAATTTCATCTAGTTTCATAATATGCCATTTTCATCCATGTTTAAAATGTTTAAAATGCTGTTTGTTTAAATTTGCTCAAATAGCATGTTAAAATGATTTATTTCATAACTAAATAACCGTAACTCGAATTAAATAAACTTTATATGTAAATGGGGTAGAATTTTGCCTAGTTTAACATGGTGCACTTTGTTTTATTGTTTAACAACGTTAAAATATGGTTTAGGCAGAACAGTACCTAATTCATAAATTGCATATGAGGTTCTTAGGAATTGTTGTTTGTTCTTGGCCTCATTTAAATTTGCCTAAATAGTTAGTTAACTTATGTTTCACCTTGCCATGTTAATCAACATTTAATATTGTTGGATAGCTTAAGCGAGGCGAACTAAATAATTGATGTGGTGCTCCACTTAAATTGTAGTGTTGTTTGTTGCACTTTGCCATGCCATGCCTCATTAAGCGGACATGCATCATCCTTGGTTGTGCATCATGCCATGATTATCGATGGTTGTTTACTATGTTGTTTGCTTCTTTCGGTTTGTTTCTCTCGTTAACCGGTTTAGTTCGGAGTTGTGAGGATTCGTTCGACTCGTCGCTTGTCTTCTTCATGGACTCGTTCTTCTTCCTTGCGGGATTTGAGGCAAGATGACCGCTTCTACGGATCTCACTACTATCATTGCTATGCTAGTTGCCTCGTTCTTTCGCTATCTTTGCGCTACCTATTACTGTTTGTCCAGCCATCCCAAATTGCCATGAACCTCTAACCTTTGACACCATTCCTAGCAAACCGTTGTTTGGCTATGTTCCCTTTTGCTCGGCCCTCTTATAGCATTGCTAGTTGGTGAAGTTGAAGATTTCTCCATGGTGGGCGGGGTTTATGTTGGGATATCACAATATCTCTTATATTATTAATGCATCTATATACTTGGTAAAGGGTGGAAGGCTCGGCCTTATGCGGGTGTTTTGTTCCACTCTTGCCGCCTAGTTTCAAATCATACGGTGTTATGTTCCCGATTTTGCATCCCTTACGGTCGGGTGATTTATGGGACCCCCTGACGTTCGCTTTGAATAAAACTTGTCCAGCAAGGCCCAACATTGCCTTTTACCATTTGCCTCACCACCACCTACTTTTCCTTGGAGATAATTAACAAGGGTCATCTTTAATATAGCCCCGGGCCAATGCTTGTCTAAGTGTTGGTCCAAACGAAACCACTTGCGGTGCCGCCCCTAGGCAACTTGGGTTTAAATCGGTTGCGTCGTAGTGTTCATCGGTCGTGGCACGAGGCGAGATCTGTGGCTACTATCGGGATGTCGACGCGCGGAGGTCTTCTGGTCTTGTTTTACCATTGTCGAAATGTCTTGATGTCTGGGATACAGAGTCGATCGGAGTGTCTCGGGTGAAGGTCTATTCCTTCGATGATCGCGAGAGCTTGTCATGGGCTAAGTTGGGACACCCTGCGGTATAAACTTTCGAGGCCGTGCCGCGGTTATGTGGCGAGATGGGAATTTGTTAATGTCGGTTGTAGACAACTTGACACTTGATCCGAATTAAACGCATCAGCAGGTGTGTAGCCGTGATGGTCTCTTCTCGGCGGTCAGGAAGTGAACACGGTTTACGTGTTATGTTTGGCGTAAGTAGGTGTTAGGATCACCTCTTGATCATTGCTAGCTTCACGACCGTTTAAGCTTTCTCTTCTCGCTCTTATTTGCGTTGGTTAGCCACCATATCATGCTTAGTCGCTGCTGCAACCTCACCACTTTACCCTTCCTTTCCCATTAAGCTTTGCTAGTCTTGATACCCATGGTAATGGGATTCTTTGAGTCCTCGTGGCTCACGGATACTTCAAAACCAGTTTGCGGTGCCTATGTTACCGAGCGGTGGCGAACCAAGCTCAAGGAGGAGCTCGATGAAGATCTTGCCCTTTGTGTTGTTTCGTTCTAGTTGATCGATAGTGGAGCCCGGTTAGGGTCGATCGAGGACCGTTTATCGCGTTTGGGGTTCTTCTTTTATTTTGGTTCCGTAGTCGGACCTTGATTGTATCTGGATGATGTAATGGTTTATTCATGTAATTGTGTGAAGTGGCGATTGTAAGCCAACTATGTATCTCTTTCCTTATGTATTACATGGGTTGTGTGAAGATTACCTCACTTGCGACATTGCTTTCAATGCGGTTATGCCTCTAAGTCGTGCTTCGACCGTGGGAGATATAACGCATCGAGGCTTACAAGTTAGTGTCGAGCCTTCCGACCTTAAGAGCCCCCTTTGCTTGATCGTTTTTAGTGGCGAGTTGTGTCTAGAAAAATGTTTTGAGTCATTTAGGATTATATATCGAAGAGTTAGGAATTCTTTTTACTCCCAGTCCTTGACCTTACGGTGAGGTATCTGGCGTAGAGTTTTGACTCTTCTCTTCTCAAATTTCACTAAAAAATTTTAGGATCAGCGGGTATCTTGGAATCGTTCGATATGCTTATAGCGAGAACATTGTTCTTGGTGCCTCCTCTCATTTAGGGGTTGTGGCGGTGTCCGGGAGTTGAGCTCCGAGGTGTTGTCGTCATAATTTTATCGTTGCGATTCGGAATACTGAGTTTAATCGCCGACATCGAAAATCTCTTTTATGCGGTTGTTGGTGAGATAACCCGCTAACCCGATCTTGAGGTGAGTGCAGGGAGTATTGCCATGACTTGTATACGGATGTTTTGAAGGTTGAGGTGAGCGATTTCGAAGGTTTCTTGGTTATGTGTTGACGGATGGATACAATTTGGATGTAGGGATTGTTAGTTTGGGTGAGATATATTGCTCCTGTATCCCCAACACCAGTTGCATAACCGAGAAAGTTTGGGAGTTTCATAGGTGGGAATTCAAGTAGCTCTTAGGATATCTTTCCGGCGGATGTATGATATGAAATTGGGGTTCGAGCGTCTAGTGGTCCGCCTATTCACGGTTGGTTTCTGATGGTCTCGTTGTGTCTTAAAGAGTCCTTGGCTATCCGACTCGGGGCGCTTCGTATGTCATGTGCCTTGCCTTGTACATGATGGTGCTGTCTGATTGAGCCGTGTAGGCCCACGAAAACTTGACGAAATCTCTATCATATGTTTGTTCGGCTTATTTTGCAAGCCAACTCCTTTGTTTTGTTTTATTTGTGGTATTCGAGTTGCTTCGTAGTCAAATGTTGAATCCATACCTTTCGAAATGGTGTTCTTATACTCCGATGTGAATATCAATCCTTCTCGACAATCGAGATTGTCATGTCAATTCTTTCAACGGTGTGCTTCTCTTCAAGTGGATCCGATCGTTCTCCCCATCCATAAGATCATTACGAGTTTTCTCAGCGGTGTTTCTTTTGTTCATCCCAAGTTGCCTTTGTTTTCCGCCCTCCACCCTTTTTCTTCAAGGGCCTAGATTTCTTGATCAAGTATCCATTTATTCATGTGAAGTCTCTTCATTCTTTTCTTTCAATGTTACGATCCGGTGATCCCTCGTGAAGATGCTCACGAGCTTTCAAGTTCATCATCGTCATTGTTGTTTCTTCTCGGTGGATCCTATTTAAGCTTTCGATATTCATCATATTCCTTTCCTTGTTTCTAGTGCTTTCTCATCGGTCCACCTCATTATCATTCTACTTCTCGCTATTCGTTATTGGAGTGCTCAAGATATCTCGAAGATTCGTGTTTCCACTCTGCATTCGTTCAAGCTCTTTGAGATTGGTATCTCATTCAAGTCATTTAATTCAACGGTGCAACATCTCTTAAAATCATTTTCAACGGTGTTTTCTTTTGAGTGGGCCCATAACCCACAGGTCTTTTCCCAGGATCTTACCTGACTCTTCTAATTTCCCCGGAGCTATTCTCAAATTCTTTTCGAAGTTTGACGTAAGAATGAGCTATCATCAGTCAAATGCTTTTTTCTAAGATCTTTCAAATTCTTTTCATAGTTGGCTCAACCTCTTCGCTTTTGATTCTTCCGGTGTGCCTCAATAATTCTTGGTGGTGTTTCTCGTTGTCATTCTCATCATTTGAAGACCGAAGAAGAGTTTCTCTTTAATCTTGCTATATTCTTTTCAAGATTCATGGTTCTAGCTTGTTGCCATCCTCTCATAATTGTTTTTTTGGTTGCGACAATTCTTTTCACCCATTCGGAGCATCTCATGAGTTTGTTTCCACTTCTTTCCTCCGAAGGTCATCATGTCATAATTCGTCAGTCTCGCGTGCTATCATTCTCTAAATCTTACCAGTGCATCATTCAAATATACTCTAATCTGTTCATGATCTCTTCATTCTCAGGTATCTAAATCCCCTCTAATATCTTCATTCGTTTTCCAATTCTTTCCGGTGAATTGTGCCTTTGCTATTTTCATTTCCAATTCTTACGGTGGTTCGTTCAAGATTTCTCTTCCTTCGTCATCGTATCAATTCATTCATTCATTCGTTGTTCCCAAATCCTACCGGTGGTTCCATCTAGACCTTCCCAAGCTTGCGCCATATCTCTCTTAATCCTTTCTCACGAGAATAAGTGGTATGCCAAATCCGTTGCTTGTCATCAATTTAAATTGGTGAAGGATAGGCATAACGTAATTCTTATTCTTGTTCATCAAGTGATTAATTTCTTCTTTCGGAGTTGTTCATCATATCACATTCTTGGTTGAGATGCTTCATCTTTTCTTTTAGGAGTTCAAGCTCTAATTTCACGAAGATCCATCTAAATCATTGCAAGGATTCACCTTGTGTTTTCAATTTCTCTTTCTTTTCATTCCTTTTGTTTCGGAGTTCTTCATGGAGGCTCTAAATGGTGGTTCATCAAGGATTCCTTTCATTCTCGATTTGTTCTTCAAGATTTCTCTTGAAGTTATGACCCATAAGCTATACTCAAAAATAAACATGGTGCTCAACACATGTTTTGTTTTGAGAGCTCAATATTCTTCATCTTGCATTCCAAAGTGCAATTCTTTCTACCTTATCTTTTGACATGGTGTTATATCATTCTTGACAATTTCCTTCATGTTTCATGATTCTTATTGTTGTCAAGAATGAGGTATTTAAATCCATCAGTCTCTTCGTTGGAGTTATCTTGGTAAAGATTTCACCTAAAGCCTTCTCTAAGGAATGTTGCTATTATGGTGCTTATCTATGATCCAAATTTTCTCCTCCTCATCTTGTTGGAACAAGTTTTCATCTCTTTGGTGCTCTCTATCAAAGCAATTGTTTCCGTTAGTGCGGTTGTCACCTCATAATGTTGAGATGTTTCCATAAGCCCACTACAAACTTATTCTTTTTGTTGTTGGTCTTCCAACAACTCTATTCTAACCTTCTTGCAAGGATGCCTTCCAAATTCAAGCTGTGGTAGAAGTTGTCATTTTCTTCTCGTCCTTTTATCCCAGCGGTCTAGCTTCCATTCTTTCGTTAGGAGGCATTGTGATGTTGTGCTCTTCACCCATCACCTCGTTTTGTGAGGATCATGTTCTTTTCATGCTTATCCATTTAGCAGAGTGTTGTGTCATCTCTTCAAGTTCTTTCATCTCATCAAGTTTTGCCTCCCTTCTCAGCAGAGTGCGGTTGTAATGTTTCTTACCCTTGTGCCATTCTTTAAATTCGGAGGCGATGTGTTGTTGATTTCATCATGTATCCTCTCATCTTGTCAAGTTCATGTTCAATTCCTTCCATTTACAGCGAGTCTTTGCCCAAATTATATCATTCTTCCTCTCTCATCTTGTTTTAACGGAGTGGTTTGAATTCTATCTTGTCCATTAAACTCTTGATCCATGCCTTTGCAACCTTCAAGTTCTCGTAATGTTCCTTGTTCCTCTGTTCTAGCAGGTGTTTTCAACTTTGCTCATCTCTGTTGTTTTGTTTCTTTCAATTTGTTCAACCTCTCAAGGTTCTTTGGTTTCACTCATTGGTCGAAAAAGCAACTTAGTTTTACCTCTTCCCTTCCTCTTCCTTTTCCTCGGTGCCATCCTAGATCTCGGGGCGAGATCCTCTACGTAGTGGTGGAGTGTTGTAACACCGGATCCGATCGCAGTGTCCGCTGATTATTAAATCGTCGTTGCCATGTCATTTGCTTGCGTGTGGCACTCTGCCATGTCGTCATTTGCATTTATCATGTCATCATGTGCATTTCATTTTGCATACATGGTCATCTCATGCATCAGAGCATTTTCCCTGTTGTCCGTTTGCAATCCGGGCTCCTATGTCCTCATGTCTCCTCTTCTCTCTTCTCTTGTGCGGGTATTAAACTTCCTCGGAATGGCGAGGTTTGCCATGACCTTGGTATAACCGATGAACCGCTTTGTCAAGTTCGTGCCATTTGGAGCTCGTTTGGTACTCAGCAGTTAGCAAGATGTAAAAGCCTCTTTGTTGCAGCCAACACCTTCAAAGTGGCCCAAAACCCATCTAAGTCTCCTCCATGCTCTCGGTCGTTCGATCACGATCATGTGGTAACCGCACCTCTTTGGACTCTCTAGCTCCTCTACCTATAAATAGGTCCTCCCCTCCATTTTGCGGATGTTTTCCCCGAAACCCTAAATCTTCCCTCGCGCGTGACATGTCCGCCTTGGCCGAGACAATCGCCGCCGCCAAACCACTCAGCCTTCGCCACTGTCCTGTCGCCGCCCTCCTCCGTGCCCGAGGCCGCGCCGAGCCCTGAGGCGGATCTGCTCGCCACGCCGAGTCGCGCCCGCCGCCGCAAGTGCTCCGCCGTCCCCTTGCGCCGCGAACCACGCTCTCACCGCCCGTCCGCCCGCTCTCGATCTGCCTGCGCCGCACCCGCCGCCGGCGCCGCCGCGGCACCCGCCGAGAGATCCCGTCGCCGCCTCCTCCACAGAACCCCGCCGGTCGCCCTGCGCTCCCGCGTCCCGGCGCCTCCCCGTCGCGCGCCGCGCCCGATCCGCCGCCGCGCGGTTGCTCCGCCGCTTCGGCAGCGCATTCCGCCGGAACCGCGCGCGTCGCCCGGATCGGGAGAAACCGATCCGGCAGTCTCGCTCGAGCCGCCCAATCCCGTGGGCCCGGCCTGCCTGCAGCCCATTGCACCGCCGTGCACCTTCGCCTCTAGGGCCTCGGCCGCTATGGTGAGCCACCCCAGCGCCTCTATTTTTTTTCTTACATTCTATTGGACCTCTGCCTAGATTGGCCCATTTAGTGTTTTTTTCTGTCTGCGTTTTTAGCATTATCCGAGAATTAGATTCTGATTAGACCCTAAAGTTCATGCATATAATAACTAAATAACCATGCATCGGATTAAAACAAACTTTATATGTAAAATGCTTAGAATTTCATCTAGTTTCATAATATGCCATTTTCATCCATGTTTAAAATGTTTAAAATGCTGTTTGTTTAAATTTGCTCAAATAGCATGTTAAAATGATTTATTTCATAACTAAATAACGTAACTCGAATTAAATAAACTTTATATGTAAATGGGGTAGAATTTTGCCTAGTTTAACATGGTGCACTTTGTTTTATTGTTTAACAACGTTAAAATATGGTTTAGGGCAGAACAGTACCTAATTCATAAATTGCATATGAGGTTCTTCCGGAATTGTTGTTTGTTCTTGGCCTCATTTAAATTTGCCTAAATAGTTAGTTAACTTATGTTTCACCTTGCCATGTTAATCAACATTTAATATTGTTGGATAGCTTAGCGAGGCGAACTAAATAATTGATGTGGTGCTCCACTTAAATTGTAGTGTTGTTTGTTGCACTTTGCCATGCCATGCCTCATTAAACGGACATGCATCATCCTTGGTTGTGCATCATGCCATGATTTCGATGGTTGTTTACTATGTTGTTTGCTTCTTTCGGTTTGTTTCTCTCGTTAGCCGGTTTCGTTGGAGTTGTGAGGATTCGTTCGACTCGTCCGCTTGTCTTCTTCATGGACTCGTTCTTCTTTCTTGCGGGATTTGGGCAAGATGACCTCTACTGGATCTCACTACTATCATTGCTATGCTAGTTGCCTCGTTCTTCGCTATCTTGCGCTACCTATTACTTTTGTCCAGCCATCCCAAATTGCCATGAACCTCTAACCTTTGACACCATTCCTAGCAAACCGTTGTTTGGCTATGTTCCCTTTTCTCAGCCCCTCTTATAAGCGTTGCTAGTTGCGGTGAAGTTGAAGATTTCTCCATGGTGGACAGGGTTTATGTTGAGGATATCACAATATCTCTTATATTATTAATGCATCTATATACTTGGTAAAGGGTGGAAGGCTCGGCCTTATGCGGTGTTTTGTTCCCTCTTGCCGCCCTAGTTTCCGTCATACGGTGTTATGTTCCCGGTTTTCGTCCTTACGCGTGGGTGATTTATAGGACCCACGGCGTTCGCTTTGAATAAAACTTGTCCAGAAGGCCCAACATTGCCTTTTACCATTTGCCTCACCACCACCTACTTTTCCTTGGGAGTAATTAAGGTCATCTTTAATATAGCCCCGGGCCAATGCTTGTCTAAGTGTTGGTCCAAACAGCCACTGCGGTGCGCCCTAGCAACTTGGGTTTAGTCGGTTGCCGTCGTAGTATTCATCCGGTCGTGGCACGAGGCGAGATCTGGGCTACTATCGGGGATGTCGCGCGCAGGAGGTCTTCTGGTCTTGTTTTACCATTGTCGAAATGTCTTGATGTCTGGGATACCGAGTGCGATCGGTGTCTCGGGTGAAGGTCTATTCGCCGATGATCGCGAGAGCTTGTCATGGGCTAAATTGGGACACCCTGCGGGTATAAACTTTCGAGAGCCGTGCTGCGGTTATGTGCAGATGGGAATTTGTTAATGTCGGTTGTAGACAACGACACTTGATCCGAATTAAAGCATCAACAGGTGTGTGCCGTGATGGTCTCTTCTCGGGTCCGGAAGTGAACAC